>JARQWZ010003679.1:0-70000 GCA_033150135.1 Gobio occitaniae
CTTCTACTTCCTCTTCGTCGTCTTCTCAGGTATCAGTGTGTGCTCGCCCAGACCGTTTTGTGCTTGAGCGCCACCAAGTGGTGTTTTCCCGTAACTTCAGCAGCTCCAGGCACGCGGACAAAAGCACCAATCTCATTGGTCAGCCAGTTTTTTAACACGGCGCGCAAAAGAACACTCACATTGGTGATAAACACATCCCGGTGTGAACAAGCCTTTAAGATTAACCGTTAGAAAAAGCATAAATGCGTCGGCATAATGAAAGAACGAGGACAGTAGAATAATGACCACAGACTCACCAAAAGCTGGCCCTAAACCAGATGGGACCTGGTGTCCCAGAATGCAGTGCGGATGGACCCCGGGACAGGAGAAGGCTCTGGATCTCTCTCAGGGTGGCGGCTCTGGATCGCCGGATCGGTGTTAGCTGTCTCGATACCAGATGGACCCGGATCGACTGATAACGCCCACTGAAGTCGGGATAAATTCTGGGTCATCCGTGGGGTCACTGCATGCTATATCATCCTCACCGCAACACAGGATGTGCCGCTTTATAGCCTTCCCTATTCTCCAGCATAACGCACGGGGAAAAGCCTTCCTTCTTCCTCCTCTTCTTTTGCTTTCCTAAAGAAAGGTAAAAACATTAGACAGAAAGGTAAGACAAGATTGTTAGGCGAGACAACGTCATAAATGCTTAATCAGTAAAAACAATACAATCGATATAATAATGGTGTTTAAAATGGCGTCTTCACTGTAAGGGGCCGGCGGTGTGTGTGGATAGAAACGCTCATTCTAAGGTAATAAACACATAATGGTCCATTACTCCACTGAAAACACAGTTATGGATATTATATTGCATTTCTGTCAATAGATCCTCATCAATACTACACCTTTAAAATTAATTTATACAGTAGTGGCCAAAAAGTGGCCCATTATTTAAATATCATGTGTAACTGATTGTGTTGGTAGTCGATGTTTGTGTTTTCCTGTCAGCTTTTATTTTATTTTGCATAGTAAAATAAAACCTGTAGGCGTGTAGTTTGACTTTTGATTTGTCAGATGCCTTAACCAAGTCTAGTTTTCTGTTTTTCCCACATATTTACTGTTAATTAGAAACAATATTTAACCCTCTATGGTATAGCGTTGCCATATGGCGACAATTAATTTCTAGTAATTTCGTTGTTATTCAGAAAACAATACAGTAAATTGCACTATGGGAATTAAATGGGCAGGCCTTAAAGGGTTAGTTCAGCCAAAAATGTAAATTGTGTCATTAATGACTGAGCCTCATGTGGTTGGACACCCGTCAGACCTCCGTTCATCTTCAGACACAAATGAAGATATTTTAGTGTAAAGCTGATGCTGAGAAAGGCTTCAGATAGGCCTCCATTGGCATTCAGTACATTTACACTCACAAGACCCATAAAAGGCACTAAAAACGTCGTTACAAAGTCCATCTCACCACAGTGACTCTACAATCATTTTACGATGCGACGACAATAGTTTTTGTGCGCAAAAAAAATCAAAATAACACCTTTATCCAGCTTGTTCTTGTCTTCCGTGTGTGTCTCCACGACGCATGCGTGAGAATATGAGCAGATCCGGCGTTCGGGGAATCCATGAAATGCTCACTTTAGCCCCATTTGAGCTCTACACCGAGACCTAAAGCACGATCAGTGTAGAATTCAACAGCTGAGATACGCGCGTCTTCCTCTGCTCGTAAACAAATCTCTTCTGGGTCATGTGTCCGAACGCCGGATCTGCTCATATTCTCACGCATGCGTCGTGGAGACACACACGGAAGACAAGAACAAGCTGGATAAAGGCGTTACATTAACATTATGATCGGATTCCAATAAAGAAACGAAAAGAAAGAAAAGAATCTGAATTTTTATAACGATTCCAAGTAGGAACTGGTTCTGGATGCCCAAAACTAACAATGGCTAGCAAACATTCTAGAGCTCTTTAGTTCCTAAAACATGGCGTGTCTTTCACTTGCCCATTTATCTAGAGTTGATGGTCATTGCAAAAACTGTCCTGCAGATCGGCTGAGGATGGGAACCGATGATGGGGAATTTAAATATTACTGTAATCATAGGCGAGCGAGATGATTGACAGGACGATAGCGGAGGAACAAGCCAAGATCACTTTTGTTCATAAAAAAAAACACAACCACAAACTGAGGGTTTCCCACAGGGGAATTTCCAAATATCTTTTATTTATTTGTTATAATTCAGGTATAGCTATTTTATGTCATCCGTCTTATTCGTTTTTTTAACAAACGCACGTTTTTTTATTGTAATATTTTATTGTTGTTGTATTTTCATAAAAAATAGGCTAATAACGAAAAAATATATATATAAACATTCATTTGAAAGTAATTAAAGAGTAAATGATGAGGTAAGCAATATCACGAGCAAGAGTGCTATTTTCCAGAGTAGCCGATATCAGCACGATTGCAAAATGTGGTATTAATTTTATACAACAGTTCAATAAACAACAAAAGTTGTCATTTTTTACAGTTTTGCTCTATTTTTCCACCAAAAATAGATTCAAACAAAGTATAGTTTTCGTTCTCGCATAATTCCCCGTTTTTGAACAGTCGGTTAGAACGAATTATAGTTGAATGATTCTAGAATCCATTACGCCGCCAACTATAACAGGCCTGGAATAATTAACATTTTCCCAACATTTCATATTTCTATAATTAAAATATTATATTTAGAACATAAATCTAAAATTCTCATTACATTATTTAGGCAATTGTAATTACAGTGTAAGTGGATTGTGATAAATAGTAAGATGGATTTTGTTGATCCTTATTTAATTTAATTCTTATAACAGCCATAGTGTATCGTGGTAAATAGTGTAATTACTTAAAAAGATGGTCAACAATATGTAACTTTACTTTATAAGAGGTGTGCCCTAAAAAGTGAGCATGCACATTTGAGAACACAAGTTAAGAGCGCGTTCTTTAGTCTGATTGGACACTTCAAACACAAGTTAAAAGTGCGTTTTTGTGGTAAACCACGAGTTTTGCTGTCAAATCGCCGGCGCGCGAAATTCCATTATTATCCAAGATTCTATAATGGAATCTTGAGGGCGCGAACTCGAGCCTGTTAATCCTCTAACATGTTATATAATATTGAGGAAATACAGAAATGATTTAGAAACGCACAACAGCAGCTACAAATAGAAAATATGAATATATATATATATATTTTACACCATCGCTTTGACGCCGCTTATAGCGCAGACCCACTTTTTGCGCCACTGGCCTCTGGACATCAGTTTTTATTGTAGTATAGTTGTGTTTATGTTCAAGTAACAAAATAATTTCTTCTTTTCAGAAAATGTATATCAATATTTTACGTTAAGGGCAATAGGAAGAGTGCAGAACGATAGGGATTCAATGATGATGATCTACTTATTTTTGGTTTCCATGAGCCCCAATAAATCTATCAATTACCATGTGCATTTAAATGGAAAATAAAGTCATCTTTTTATAGAAAAACTACTTTTTTGACCATTTTCCATTGTGGCACAGCAATTACCCCTTTTTTGGTTTGTGTAATTGAAGCTATTTCATGTAATAAAGAAATTATTTGAAATAATAGTTCAAGGTTAAAACATAATGCGTTCCATAGAGGGTTAATTACTTAAGAAAACGCATATTTTGAGGTAATAACCCTCTGGACATCAGTTTTGGCCACTAATGTTTATGTAAAGCCACTAACAATCACAGAATTAGCCGCAAAATAAAATTAACAGCATTATTTTTTAAACATACATAGAAAAAAGCTAACTTTTCACTGTTTATGCCTATGATTATAGTTATGAATGGCATGTTATTTCTGCTAGAGTTGTGTTTGTGTGGATCTTCTCTTACCCGGCGGCGGGCGCTTCTCCTCAGCGGCGGGAAAAGCTCGTGTTTGGGTCGGCGGGGTTTCCTCCAGCTGGAGCCCTGCTCCTGACCTCTGACCCCATCGGGACAAACCGACACACTTTCTGTGAGTGGAGAATATCGCTGTCAAACTAGTGTGTGTGTGTGTTTTCACGGTGTTTGTTGGCGTGTGGATAATATCGCTGTCAAACTGTAGTGTGTGTGTTTGTTGGCGTATGGATATTGTCGTTAACTCGAGAGTGCTCAGGCGAGAGAAGCGGATTCTGACGGACTGAAGCGACCGTTAGAGGATTAAATAGAGCGCGCGTTCTATAGTCTCCACTGTGACGTCACATTCTCACATTCTATATGTGTGGGGGGGAATGCTAGGAATGTTTGTATAATATTTGTATTATTATACCATATTTTCTAAAATATGATTTTTTTTCCTCAATGTATGTGGCCATTTTTTCATATTTAAAGGTGCGGTGTATGAATTTTAGCGGGAACACTAAACAGCCGTGAGAAGTGTTCGGCATCTACGGCACATCTCGTGATTTAATTTAGTTAAAAGCCAGTTTTGTTTTTATATTACATGTGTTATAACACCATTAACCCATTTGTGCCCAAATTGTTCTGAATGGTTTCATCCATATAGTCATGTTAATAGTGTCCTATGTGAACATGTTCTGCATTTATTTTCCCCAGGTTTTAGTTTTTTTTCTTGAAAATCGTATTTGAATGTGCAGCAACTATAGTTATTAATATGTCGTATGCACCACTTCAATGTCAAATATGACTAGGAGGAAAACATTTGGCATCTAAACTCAAAATAACTGCTTTCAACAGATCAATCTTTATTCATAAACACATTTATTGTGTATAAAAGTCGAAGAACATTCAATGCATACTCAAAAAAGCTGCATCTAATAATCAATTGAATATGAAAATACAACAAATACATTTGTCGTAAAGTGGTGGAACAGAGCAGCCATTGAGTTGCCCTAACGGCATTGTGTATCAAAAAGTTACATGAAAATAATGACGAAAAAATATAACAAAAATAAATAAATAGTCCCATTGTATTCAATGGCTGACTGTAGTAGGTGATTTCATATAATAATGTAAATGTAAACTCGTCTGAATTTCCACATTATAATGGAATCATAAACTTCTAGTCACAAAGAAAATGAGGGTTTTTGACCGATTAGAATGAAACGCATCCAAACTGGATGAAGGCTCCTCAATATTTGGGCCCTTACAAGACATAATATCATAAAATAGGATATTTTTCCCTATCGAATTAAGATCTACTGTACAGTAGAGATGCTAGTTAAAGGGTTAAAGTTATGTTTTAGGTGGGATATAATGAAAGCAAAAAGCACTAAAGACCAAAAACCATGATTTATGAACCTGTTAAATATTAAAATTGATAGCTCTCAATTATACTGTTATGTTGAATGTCTATAATTAACAGTTTCACAGCGACAGAGACATAAAAAGTCATAAAAAGATGCCATAAATACTACAAATATACTTTCTTTATGTTGTTTATACATTCATTTGGAGATTCAATGTAAAGTCTTTGCAATATAAAAGAATATTTAAATGTTCAGAAAACAATTAGTTCATTATTTATTCGATTGACAGGAATAATAATATATATATATATATATATATATATATATATATATATATATATATATATGTATGTATATAATAGAAAAGGAGCCACAACATTGAATCTGGCCCCTTTTATAAAGGTTTGGACACTCCTGGTTTAGGGCCACTGTAGAAACATGGCGGCACAAAATGGCGTCTTCACTGTAAGAGACCCGCGGCGTGTGGAAACACTCATTATAATGTACACTTCATTATGTGAACATTGTCTTTATACTCCACTGAAAACAGAGTTATGGATATTATAAATGCAATCTCTACATTAAAAAGTTAGTTCAGGCAAGAAAAACGAAGTCAAGTCTATATTAGTACTCAATTAAAGCTTGTAGAAATGAAAGCGCTATAAAATTCAGTAAAACTACTCAACTTTTCTGATACTAGTGTTCCCATCATGCACTGGGGTTTGTATTTACACTGTTTTATCATTGCTTTTGTTGTTAGGTTTAGTAACTTGCCATTTTGTGACATTTGGAGTTAATTTTCTGCACAAAATGACAAAAAGCATCCACTAAATGTTCCTGTCACTGTGTATTGTGTTCAGGTACTGCATTAATATTACATAGATATTCTATTTACACAATATCTATTGTGTTATTTACTTAAGTATTTAAGTACTCAGGTCATTACATTGTTTAGAGCATACATTTTTTTTTTACTTTTTTTAAAAAAAAATGATATTTTATTCATATTCTATGCTGTGTCTTCATAAGTGGACACCAGAGGTTTAAAAAAAATGACATGACATGCACAGGCAAAAACAATGGGATTTTTATTCATTCTCCGATCAAGTTTCAGTTTTTTTTTTTTAACCAAACTTTATTTGAAGATGATTCTCAACTGTCATGAAAGATATAACGGAACTTATTAATATCATTTTACTTTATGCAATATGTGTGTGTGTGAAATATCCATACATGTGTTTTCCCATTCAAAGCCATGTCACAAAAACATCAGTTTCTGAAAATCACTGGCAATTACAGAGTAAAAATCCTGGATTTTTTTTAAACAAACATGTAGTTTTGATCAAGACTGAAGGTGATGAACAGATTTGTACAAAGAATATTAATCTGATCATTTTTACAGCAGTTTGATTTAGTGCATGTTCTCATCCCGAACACAACGAGAGGCTCGTGAATTTGCCCACCGTGTGTCGTTGAGTTTTCAAAGCATTTCCCCAAAATATGTGTCAAAATATAAAATCATTCCATTTGCTGAAACACAGAGAAAGTTGAGGCCAAATTGAGACTCAACAGCGCCTCATAGTGGACAAAAACACCCCTACATCACATAAGGGTTCATCAATTGTATAACAAATAAAAAAAAAATACATTTTAGGGCCTATGGAATTAAATTTTCTCCCAAATTCCATTTTATTTTGACCAAATTCTGTGTTTTCCATCACTCACATGAGTAAATGATGACAGGATGTTCATTATTGGGTGATCTGTCCCTTTAACTGTGATTTATTCATCCAAAAGTTGACAAATCCCATAACAAACATTAAATAACATTAAATCCCATTTTTATGAAAGGATTCTGCGATTCCGTACCCGTTTTGTGCTTCACAGAAATCATAGGGCCATGATGTTGAATTTAAGACTTTCTGCTCCAATTGAAGACATTTTAAGGCCTTAGGATTGTAGAAGGTGAACTTAAGAGCCGCAGAAACCCTGCTAGTGTGAAAGATTCACTCGATATGGCGTTTGTCATGGACTCCAAACGGTTCACAAGAGAAAGTCTGTTCCCAGAGCAGTTCTAGAAACACATTGGCCTTGATAAACGTGTTCCCTATTGAATAACCAGTGGCTAAGATCTGTCTCCGAGGCACTTTCTGGATCAAGTCTCAGGCTTTACAGAAACTAATGGAGCAAAGCCAGCTGGGACATAACGTTTTAATTCAAATAAAAAATGTGTGGAAATATTGCAAAAGATGCTTTGGTCCACAAACAGTCCAATAACGGCTGATGTCAGATTCAGGTTGTACTGGTTTTTATAAAATGGCTGCTCTGCCGGAGAGCAACACACGCCTCCAAACGCCTTTACACTCGCAATAAATTAAAATATATGAGCTAAACTATTACTGTCCCTAGCAATCAACTCATTATAATATTCCCAACATAATCCACAGTGTAAGCGCCGACCCAACACACTCCGAGTGAGACGCCACAGCCTGAGGGGAAGATCTCAGAGGCCCATCAGAACCTGGACCCAGAAGCCCTTTCTCCTGGTGAGGTGTCGTCTCATTGGTGGATGGGATCCCCCAGAAGCCCTTTCTCCTGGTGAGGTGTCGTCTCATTGGTGGATGGGATCCCCCAGAAGCCCTTTCTCCTGGTGAAGTGTCGTCTCATTGGTGGATGGGATCCCCCAGAAGCCCTTTCTCCTGGTGAGGTGTCGTCTCATTGGTGGATGGGATCCCCCAGCAGGCCGTACTTGCCCTCGAGCACTCGAACCGTAGCAGAGAGAGCGCTGAAAGAGACCAGAGACGGGTCACATGACCACAACACACAAGTGGACAGGCTGGATTGATATTGGACATCTTCATGAAACTCTTTTTCTAAAAGTTGCATTTTAGGCGGCTCTGCCTCGGGGGTCTAACAGTGCACGTCAAAATGATTGAAAGAGCCAATCAGATCAGCGTGTGACGCTTTAGTCTTACAGTGAAAGTGTGTGAAGCAGGATTACTCTAAAAAAAAATAAAAAAAGGTTCTATATGGCACCAAAAAATGGTTCTTGGCTCGTAATTATAGGGGAACCTTTTTTAGTGCAATATAGCACCATAGTCAAAGAACCGGTGAAGAACCACTGAAGCACCAAAATTGGTGCTATATAGCACTAAAAAAGGTTCCCCTATAGAGACAGAGCGTATTTAGGCCACGCCCACACCGGGGGGGGAAACAATCCAACGCTCTCCATTGACTTTGCATTGTGTGAGGCGGCATCCTTGTCATTTCGGACTTATAACAAAAAACAGAACAATGTCTAAAAGCTGATATGTGACAAAGTGCACAGCAAACAAGCTAAAAAACACAGAAATACGTTTTTATAAGCTGTCGACCCAAAAAAACGAGAGTTTAAGGAGAAAAGGCAGTAAAGCGTGCCGCTTCAGCTGAAGAATGGGTAAATTTTTTCACGTGCGCTTTCCTCCTCAACTGTTTAGTCCACTTAAGTCATAACTGACTGTGTTCACGTGAATACTCATCAAAATGGGCGTTTTGCGTGAATTTCCCATATAAGCTGCGGAAGAGAACTGAATTGGGGATCATGTGCTGTCCAAGAGGTGGCTTCCTATACGTACATTTGCAATATTTTGATAATTTTGATATACTGTGCCGCCCTAATAGGCCACTAACACCATTTCAGAAGCTTTCTGTGAATGCTAGTGTTCAGTCATCCTCCTCTGCTTTACTCTATAGTAGGGAAGTGTTGTGTTCCAAACGCAGCTCATGTCTTTAGTGAAGGTGTCATGATCCTGAGAGTTCCTCACCATCCCGGTCGGATTATCCGGTATCTGCCACACACGGACAGATCCACGACTGTCGAACCCAAACGGCTTCGATCTCCAATCGGGCCGCCGTCCACCACAACCGCCAGACTGGGCCACAAATCCTCAAACTCCTGCAGAAAACCACAAACATGTCAAACTCAAGCCCAAAGGCCACTGGGAAACCACTGGGAGCTGTGGAGCGTGTGCTTACGTTAGCAGCAACCGTACTGGTTTGAGCGCTGATGTTAGCGCTGGTGAGAGCGAGCGGCTCGCCGCACATCTGGCAGAGGCGTCTCATGAACGGGTGGTCTGGGATACGGACGCCTATGAGCTGCAGAACACATCACATTAATGACACGTCTAAAACACGGACCACAACAGAGAACACATTAATGACACGTCTAATGCTGCGTTCACACCAAACGCGAATAGAGCGTCTGGCGCGAGTGATTTCAATGTTAAGTCAATGGAAAGGCGTGTTGACGCGCGTCTGGAGGTCCCGCGGCGCGGAAGGGCGCGTTACGCGCGGCGTGAAGGACGCAAATCCACCTCATTCGCACGTCCAGTTCGCGCAAATTACGCGAATTGGACGTGAATTGGACGCGAATTGGATGCGAATCTTGCGCAATCCGCGCGTTACACGCGAATGGTGGCATACTAGTGCATTCACGCGTTTGAAGCGAATTCGCGTCTGACGCCCGAGTTGAAAATTTAACTTTGGCCAATCAGGAGCCTGCTCGCTGCGGTCACGTGGTAAAGTGACATGATGAGAAACCCTGCATAAATTAAAAATACAACTATTGTGTCACAAAATGTAGTTAAGACTTTTTCAGGTGATAATGTAGTAGTTTAAAGCTCAAATCTGTGGTTTATTTATAAAGAGAGCGCATATTTAAAAAAAATAATCTTGTGTTTTTGGAGTTGTGAGCTCCAGTGGATCAGCGGGCGATCAGCGCTCATTAACCCCAGCGAGAGCAGCCTTTCCTCGGCCAGTCCTTCTGCATCTGCTGCTGCTCTGATGGCCTGTAGAGGCTCATCTTGTGTGGATCTAACGGCCGAGCTTTGCTCATGAATCTATACTTTGTTGTCTGCCAAATCGTTTTGACTGAGGGCAAAGAGAAGTGTCATAACTTTATATTTTAAGGATATTTAAATATACACAGGGCTTAAAAACGGAAAAAAATATCAATCGGTTCACTCCGAGCAGAATCGATATTATAGCGTTTCCGTTTTTGCGTTCCTCAATAAACATTACTGTTCCGAAAACGGTTTGATATGAAAAAATACCGGTTAATAACGTTATTTTAATTTAGCCTATACTTTAAACAAATATGTATAAATAGACTTATTTTTACTCAATAATAATATGACGCATGGTGATTAAACTTGAATATTTATTTCATAACATTTTTAAAACCAGAAATACATGCATTAAAGTCCCTGTAAAGGCAATTCTGAGATTTGTTTCTAAAAACATTATAAATGTTAGAAATGTATTGCTGAAACACATTACAAAGACTGTGAACTATGAAGTACTGAATTCAGAAGTTAGACCGTTAAACAGTTTTTCACCGTTGCTGTGTTCAGGATTTTCTGGGCGGGGCTAAAACGGTGGCTCGATGACGCACTGGAGCCCCTGAGCCTGGCTCCTCCCCTAACACGATCATAACTAGAGCACATTCGCATCAGTTCGATCGCGAGTTACTGTTAGTACTGTTAGTTACTATAGTCAACAACTTACATAACAGCTTACAAAACAAAAACGATGAAGAGGTGGATTAATTTTGTGAACAGCAGCCTTGATGGAGAGTTGAGGATCATCACCGACGCCTGCCTCTGCAGTGACTTTACACCGGATCGTTTTACAAACTTTCACCGGAGACAACTGGGATTCACTGATAATCCGCTGCAGAACCGACTATCCCCCGCCCAGGCCTTCATCCTCCCGTCCCGCCGACATCTGGTGCGTCGTGATCATAGACGCTCGTGATCAGTGAGTGTTGTCTTGTGTGCTACTGCCGCTTTCCCGCGAGTGGGCGTGGTTTCGGCGCCGACAGCGGACACGCCCCCAGCGTTTGACAGCAGAGAATGCTGCTCATTTTTTCAGGTTCTTGATAAGCTATTTTATGTACTTCCCGGAATTTTTTATGATTCAAATTTGGCTGGGTGGTTAATAACACATTTATCTGTGGTGTGAGGAACTCAGAACACATGTTTAGTTTTGACTTTACAGAGACTTTAATTACAAAGCATAAACAGCGGACCGGTTTTAATGGAGCGTTAGACTATTGAAAGTTGCCTCTATATGCCTAATTCTTTTCAGAAGAGTGATAACATTCTTTGCACATAACTTTTCTTCAACACGACTTGTTTTAAAAATTGCATGAATAAAGAATAAATAAACTGGATAACCATTGCTCTTTTAATGCACCGTCAACTGCTAATTTCAAAGCAAACACTGCGCAACACGTCCTTGCATCACATAATCAAATTCAGTCAGCTAATAAAGCTTGATCATTTAATGCAATATAACACCATTTAATACGAAGCATCAACCGTCTATAGAAAACATTGACCTGTCCTGTATTGGCAATCTGAAAGACTATAGGAAAAATGTTTGATAGATGCTATAGCCTACTTGGACAGGCTTAAACGAAAAAAGCCTAAATCAGTCTATTTGAGCTTAAAGTCTGTACTACTTATTTAAACGTTCGAAAAGAATGTCCTCCAATACCTGCGCTTTCATTGTAGACCTCAGCGGGGAAAGAAATGTACTTGAGGCATGAAAATGCGCGCTCAAACTGACGGTAGATTCATAGATGATGCGCGGGCATTTCACTCACGCTTGATCCGTCAACGACACATGCTGAACTACTCTATTCATGATTGGGCACTGCCAAATAAAAATATTAAAGAGAACGATAGAATAACGTTATTAACCGGTTAATGACCGGTTAATGGTCATTCAAATTAACGTTTCTGTTCAGAACGATTCAAATTGATTTTGATTTCGTTTCCGTTTTTGTTCCTCTTAAAATTTCGTTCTTTCCGGTTTTCGTTTTCATTCCTTGAACCGGTTCAAAGCCCTGAATATACATGCAGTGAAGATGATGTAGGAGTTGCCTGGACCACATTTGTGTGGCTATTAATGCTTAATATATATTTTTAATGAAAATGAAAAGAGGCAGAGGTGTTTTATGACATATTTCTCCTGGAGTGCCTTGAACGCGCGTCAATTTCGCTTCCAATGCTCGATTTCTACGCACGTCCAACTCGCTGCAGACGCGCGAATGCATTCAAAATGTTCGCGCGTGAAACTAGACGCGGTAGACGCGATTTTGACGCTCCATTCGCGTTTGGTGTGAACGCAGCATAAAACACGGACCACAGAGAACACATTAACACATCGCAGTTTTAACCAAATTAATCACAATTAGATATTTCCCCAAATCATGCAGCCCTACTTTAAACTGTAAGAGATTTGATTTAATTGCAGTAAAGTGTATGAAAACATTACATTGAGCTCAAAGTTAAGCGTGTTCTGGTAAAGTAAGATGAGTGTGTGTTTCAGCAAACGGAGCCTGACCTTGGTGAAAGGGTTGAGATCAGCGTTCAGTGTGGCGGATCTTTCCAGAACTAGAGTAACGGGTCCAGGCAGCAGATCTGAGAGCAGCTCCTCCTTCACAGACACCGTACAGAACCTGCAGCACACACACACACACACACACACTTACACTACAGCAACACCACAGGACTTTCAGACAGTAAATCAACAACTTCAATATCAATCTCACTACTAAAAATGCTTGCGGTTGCCAGATTTCAGTCATTTAAATCCCCCAATCAGAGTTTTTCTGTTAAAAGATCATGCATTATTTACAATAATAAACAAGTGCTCTGCATTTCATCATCTCCATATGAGATGTTCTGCTTAAATTAAAGTGTCATCGGTCTGTGTTCTGTCTCTTGTGCTGTTTGTGTGAGTAAATCTGTGTTCACTGACAGCACATTTTGACTTAGTTTTATTCAGTCTTTGGACTAAAATGCCATTTACCTGAATTGTTTTAGTCTAGTTTTATTCGAGTAAAATCTAATGAGTTTAGTTAAATTGTAATGCATTAATTGAGTGTTTAAGCATCTGTTACTGAATACATGCCACAATAAGACATTGACATAATTGTGTTTTTGACCTTTTCAAGCGCAAAAATACACGAAAGAGCTCAATTCACTTATGTTTGTTTTTTAAAAACATCTATATAGTTTTTATAATGTTGTATTTCTGTTTTAGTTTGTATATCAGGTTAAGCTAAAGCTTCAAATAAGTTTACATTTATTTATTTTCATTTCAGTTAACATTTATTTAATTTCAAGCAATGAATATCTTTTAATGTTTTTTATAACCCTGATACTTTATTGAACAATGTGTCTGTTCTTAGTCTTTCCTCATGACTGTGAATTAAATGGGAATGAAATTAAATACAGTTTATTGTGTAAACGTGTATATAATGCGTGACTTAATTATAAACCAGATGGAAATACACTGGGACTCTTATTTTGAAATGCCTTACTATTGCAGTTCAGATGAGGGAGATCAACTATGCATCGTTACAAGTATAAATCATATTACTATATAAACATGATTCCTCAGCATTAGTTCATAAACATGACCTGTCATAGTTGTGTGTTGATTGATTGAGCCGCTCTAGTTTTCGTTGTCCAAAACTGTTTTTTATTTAGTCATAGTCTCGTTTTCATCAGTGAAATAAAAATTATGACGAAAATTATTCATCAACGAAATGAACACTGGACTAAATCTGCCATCAAACCTTCTCAGTGATGAACTGTAATAAACCCAGACATGGGCCGATTGTGTTTGTTGAATAACTGCACTTACACAACCTCTGCGTGACAACACGATGTCTTTTTTGCTGTTGTTTTAATAGAAAACCTTTAAAGTAATGTGGAATATCCCTGTTGTAAATGTCCCATTAGGCCTAACGTTATATAATAGCCTATAATAGATCATTAAAGGATTAGTTCACCCAAAAATGTAAATTGTGTCATTAATGCCTGAGCCTCATGTGGTTGGACACCCGTCAGACCTCCGTTCATCTTCAGACACAAATGAAGATATTTTAGTGTAAATCTGATGCTCTGAAAGGCCTCCATTGGCTCAACTTTACACTCTCAACACCCTTAAAAGACACTAAAGACTAAAGTTACAAAGTCCATCTCACTACAGCGGCTCTACAATAACTTTATGAAGACGAGAATAGTTTCTGTGCGCAAAAAACCCTAAATAACGACTTATATAGTGATGACGATTTCAAAACACGGCCTCATGAAGCTTCGAAGCGTTATGAATCAGTGAGTCGATTCAGCGGTTCAGAGCGTTATGAATCACTGAGTCGATTCAGCAGTTCAGAGCGTTATGAATCAGTGAGTCGATTCAGCGGTTCAGAGCGTTATGAATCAGTGAGTCGATTCAGCGGTTCAGAGCGTTATGAATCAGTGAGTCGATTCAGCGGTTCAGAGCGTTATGAATCAGTGAGTCGATTCAGCGGTTCAGAGCGTTATGAATCAGTGAGTCGATTCAGCAGTTCAGAACGTTATGAATCAGTGAGTCGATTCAGTGGTTCAGAGCGTTATGAATCAGTGAGTCGATTCATGATTTGGATCGCCAAATTTCAGCAGTTTGGCGGTTTGACAAGCGATCCGAATCATGATTCGACTCACTGATTCATAACGCTCTGAACCGCTGAATCGACTCACTGATTCATAACGCTTCGAAGCTTCATGATGCCGTGTTTTGAAATCGTCATCACTATATAAGTCGTTATTTAGGGTTTTTTTGTGCACAGAAACTATTCTCGTCTTCATAAAGTTATTGTAGAGCCGCTGTAGTGAGATGGACTTTGTAACTTTAGTCTTTAGTGTCTTTTAAGGGTCTTGAGAGTGTAAAGTTGAGCCAATGGAGGCCTTTCAGAGCATCAGCTTTACACTAAAATATCTTCATTTGTGTCTGAAGATGAACGGAGGTCTGACGGGTGTCCAACCACATGAGGCTCAGTCATTAATGACACAATTTACATTTTTGGGTGAACTAACCCTTTAAACTTTAAAGTAAATGAGGTAACCATGCGTATGGATTGACACTCTCGTGATTTGTGCTTATCGGTGAAAGTGCAACAATTCTGATGAAATGTAATGACGAAAATATGAGTTTTGATTGACGGAAACTAGACTAAAATCCTCGGACATCGAGTCGACTAAAACTTGACCAAAAAAAAACCGGACGGGTTTGCCTAAAGACGATAGAGCTCATTTGCCACAGGCCTGAGACTGAAGGAATGAGAGTGAATGTCTGCTGAAGAGCACCTGTAGATGTCCTGGATCTCTCCCACACAGATGGCCAGAGGCTTGTCTCCGCTCCGGCCCTTGAGCTCATAAACCCTCTGGACGGCCGAAGAGTTCTGCGCCACACAGGCCAGGCCATAGATGGTGTCAGTGGGCAGAGCCACCACCTGCCCAGCCTTCAGAGCCGCCACTGTGACCCGCAGGACCTCCACCCACTCTGAGGAACACAACATATATAGCTTATATAGACGTTATATAACATATATAGACGTTATAGCTTTCCTTCTACTTTGTCCACTTTTGTGTTTTGCTTGTTTTGCTTGTTGTTATCTGTTTGGTTCTCGGACCCATATTCACGATGTGCTTCCAAATCGCTACTGTTACCTCAAACACCCGCAAGTCACGCTCAGCACGTTCTAGACACCGTAATCCTAATAATCTGCGTATTGTACCTATTTCCTCTACTACATTAATGTCCATTCCAATTGGCCTGTGCAATTGCCAGTCTGCTGTAAACAAAGCAGACTTTATTCCATCTATTTCCACTCATTCACATCTCAGTCTCATGGCTCTAACTGAAACCTGGATCAAACCAGAAGACACTGCCACTCCTGCAGCTCTCTCAAATAATTTCACTTTTTCACACACCCCTCGCCCGATTGGGAGGGGTGGAGGTACTGGTTTGCTCATCTCAAATGATTGGAAATTTGAGCCCATTACATCTCTATCTGGCAACCGCTCTTTTGAATCACACTCAATCACTATTACTCATCCTGCTAAAATCCATGTTGTAGTTATTTATCGCCCTCCAGGTCAACTGGGTAACTTCCTGGAGGAATTGGATATTTTCCTCTCTCACTTCCCTGAGGATGGCACTCCTCTGGTACTGCTTGGTGACTTCAACATCCACCTTGATAAACCCCAGGCTGCTGACTTCACCACTCTTCTGACCTCATTTGACCTTAAGCGAGTATCTACTACAGCTACTCACAAATCAGGTAACCATCTGGACCTTATCTACACACGCTACTGCTCCACAGACAACACTTTAGTTACTCCACTGCACACCTCAGATCACTTTCTCATCACTCTTAACCTCATACTGACTCCGGACACAACACACACTCCTCTGCAGATCACCTTGCGGCGTAATCTACGCTCACTTTCTCCCTCCCGTCTATCCACTATGGTTTCATCCTCACTCCCTCCACCTTCTCAGTTCTCAGCACTAGACACTAACAGTGCTACTGACACTCTTTGCTCCACTCTAACATCTTGCTTAGACAACCTCTGTCCCCTTACATCCAGGCCAGCCCGCACCACCCCCTCTGCCCCCTGGCTGTCTGATGTTCTCCGCGAACATCGCTCTGGACTCCGGGCGGCAGAGAGGAAGTGGCGCAAAACTAAAAACGCTACTGACCTAACCCTGTATCAGTCTCTTCTTGCTTCATTCTCTACTAATGTCTCCACTGCTAAAACTACATACTACCACAACAAAATCAACAACTGCTCTGACTCTCGTGCACTTTACAAAACTTTCTCTTCGCTCCTTTGTCCTCCTCCTCCCCCTCCTTCATCAACTCTTACAGCTGATGACTTTGCATCATTTTTCACAAACAAAACCTCCTCCATCAGCAGTCAATTCTCCACACCACAAACTGACACACACATCTCAACAACCATCACACACTCACTCCCCTCCTTCTCTCTGCTCTCTGAAGCAGATGTCTCCAAACTCATCCTATCCAATCATCCCACTACCTGTCCGCTTGACCCTATCCCCACCCACCTCCTTCAGGCCATTTCTTCTTCTGTTACTCCTGCACTCACTCACATTGTCAACACCTCTCTTCACACCCGGACCTTCCCCACAGCATTTAAGCAGGCTCGGGTAACCCCACTGCTTAAGAAACCCTCTCTAAACCCAACACTTTCAGAAAACTACAGACCGGTATCCCTTCTTCCTTTCACTGCAAAGACACTTGAGCGAGTGGTGTTTAACCAGCTGTCTACATTTCTTGAACAGAACAACCTCCTGGATATCAACCAATCCGGCTTCAAAAGCAGCCACTCGACTGAAACTGCCCTGCTCTCGGTTACGGAGGCACTGAGACAGGCAAGAGCAGCTTCCAGATCCACAGTACTTATCTTACTGGATTTGTCTGCTGCTTTTGACACAGTTAACCACCAGATCCTCCTGTCAACTCTCATGAAGATGGGCATCTCAGGAACTGCTCTCCAGTGGTTCAAGTCTTACCTCTCAGGTAGGTCCTTCAGGGTGTCATGGAGAGGTGAAGTGTCTAAGTCACATCATCTAGCCACTGGAGTACCCCAGGGCTCAGTGCTTGGACCACTTCTCTTCTCCATCTACATGTCAACACTGGGATCGGTCATTCAGAAACATGGCTTTTCCTATCACTGCTATGCCGACGACACTCAACTCTACTTCTCATTTCAACCTGATGATCCATCGGTTGGTGTTCGTATCGCTGCCTGCCTAACAGACATCTCAGCCTGGATGAAGGAACATCACCTGCAACTCAACCTTGCAAAGACAGAACTTCTTGTTGTCTCTGACAACCCATCACTTCACCACCATCTCTCCATTCAGCTAGGTTCATCAACCATAACTCCGTCCAGGACAGCCAGGAACCTTGGAGTTGTGATTGATGATCAACTAAAACTCACTGACCACATTACTGCAACAACCCGATCCTGTAGATTTGCATTATACAACATTAGGAAGATTAGACCCTTCCTATCAGAGCATGCCACACAACTACTGGTCCAAGCTCTTGTTCTCTCCAGACTGGACTACTGTAATGCTCTTCTAGCGGGCCTTCCGGCATGCACTATCAAACCCTTGCAACTGATCCAGAATGCAGCGGCGAGGTTGGTCTTTAATGAGCCGAAGAGAGCACACGTCACGCCTCTCTTCATCAGTCTCTTCATCCCTCTCTTCATCAGTCTCTTCATCAGTCTCTTCATCAGTCTGCACTGGCTGCCAATAGCTGCTCGCATCAAATTCAAGGCACTAGTGCTCGCCTTCAAAGCGACCACTGCCTCTGCACCAATATACCTAAACTCGCTTGTTCAGACTTACACACCCTCCAGGAACTTACGTTCTGCTAGTGAACGACGCCTTGTGGTGCCATACCAGAGAGGCATGAAATCGCTCTCACGGAGCTTTTCCTGGGCTGTTCCCACCTGGTGGAATGACCTGCCGATCTCAATTCGAGCGGCCGAGTCGGTAACCATTTTCAAAAAACGCCTAAAGACACATCTCTTCCAGCAGCACCTGACCAATCAAGAATAGCACTTATCATTCTATTCATTTTCTGTCTGTCCAATTTATTAAAAAAACAAAAACAAAAAACAAAAAACAAAACAAAACTGTCCTGTGTTCTGAGCTAGATTAACTGAGACTTGTTACAGCACTTGCATACTGTTGCCCTTGACTGTTCTAGTTGCTTCTTTTGCTCTCATTTGTAAGTCGCTTTGGATAAAAGCGTCTGCTAAATGACTAAATGTAAATGTAAATGTAACATCAGTCATCATCAATATCAGAGTTATTAAACACTAGCAGAAGTGTGTGTTTATGGACTAATATCAGAGTTATTAAACACGAGCAGAAGTGTGTGTTTATGGACTAATATCAGAGTTATTAAACACTAGCAGAAGTGTGTGTTTATGGACTAATATCAGAGTTATTAAACACTAGCAGAAGTGTGTGTTTATGGACTAATATCAGAGATATTAAACACTAGCAGAAGTGTGTGTTTATGGACTAATATCAGAGATATTAAACAATAGCAGAAGTGTGTGTTTTATGGACTAATATCAGAGATATTAAACACTAGCAGAAGTGTGTGTTTATGGACTAATATCAGAGATATTAAACACGAGCAGAAGTGTGTGTTCATGGACTAATATCAGAGATATTAAACACTAGCAGAAGTGTGTGTTTATGGACTAATATCAGAGATATTAAACACTAGCAGAAGTGTGTGTTTATGGACTAATATCAGAGATATTAAACACTAGCAGAAGTGTGTGTTTATGGACTAATATCAGAGATATTAAACACTAGCAGAAGTGTGTGTTTATGGACTAATATCAGAGATATTAAACACGAGCAGAAGTGTGTGTTTATGGACTAATATCAGAGATATTAAACACGAGCAGAAGTGGGTGTTTATGGACTAATATCAGAGATATTAAACACGAGCAGAAGTGTGTGTTTATGGACTAATATCAGAGTTATTAAACACTAGCAGAAGTGTGTGTTTATGGACTAATATCAGAGATATTAAACACGAGCAGAAGTGGGTGTTTATGGACTAATATCAGAGATATTAAACACGAGCAGAAGTGGGTGTTTATGGACTAATATCAGAGATATTAAACACGAGCAGAAGTGTGTGTTTATGGACTAATATCAGAGATATTAAACACGAGCAGAAGTGTGTGTTTATGGACTAATATCAGAGATATTAAACACTAGCAGAAGTGTGTGTTTATGGACTAATATCAGAGATATTAAACAATAGCAGAAGTGTGTGTTTATGGACTAATATCAGAGATATTAAACACGAGCAGAAGTGTGTGTTTATGGACTAATATCAGAGATATTAAACACGAGCAGAAGTGTGTGTTTATGGACTAATATCAGAGATATTAAACACGAGCAGAAGTGTGTGTTTATGGACTAATATCAGAGATATTAAACACTAGCAGAAGTGGGTGTTTATGGACTAATATCAGAGATATTAAACACTAGCAGAAGTGTGTGTTCATGGACTAATATCAGAGTTATTAAACACTAGCAGAAGTGTGTGTTTATGGACTAATATCAGAGATATTAAACACTAGCAGAAGTGTGTGTTCATGGACTAATATCAGAGATATTAAACACTAGCAGAAGTGTGTGTTCATGGACTAATATCAGAGTTATTAAACACGAGCAGAAGTGTGTGTTTATGGACTAATATCAGAGATATTAAACACTAGCAGAAGTGTGTGTTTATGGACTAATATCAGAGATATTAAACACTAGCAGAAGTGTGTGTTCATGGACTAATATCAGAGTTATTAAACACTAGCAGAAGTGTGTGTTTACGGACTAATATCAGAGATATTAAACACTAGCAGAAGTGTGTGTTTATGGACTAATATCAGAGATATTAAACACTAGCAGAAGTGTGTGTTTATGGACTAATATCAGAGATATTAAACACTAGCAGAAGTGTGTGTTTATGGACTAATATCAGAGATATTAAACACTAGCAGAAGTGTGTGTTTATGGACTAATATCAGAGATATTAAACACGAGCAGAAGTGGGTGTTTATGGACTAATATCAGAGATATTAAACACGAGCAGAAGTGGGTGTTTATGGACTAATATCAGAGATATTAAACACGAGCAGAAGTGTGTGTTTATGGACTAATATCAGAGATATTAAACACGAGCAGAAGTGTGTGTTTATGGACTAATATCAGAGATATTAAACACGAGCAGAAGTGTGTGTTTATGGACTAATATCAGAGATATTAAACACTAGCAGAAGTGTGTGTTTATGGACTAATATCAGAGATATTAAACACTAGCAGAAGTGTGTGTTTATGGACTAATATCAGAGATATTAAACACTAGCAGAAGTGTGTGTTTATGGACTAATATCAGAGATATTAAACACTAGCAGAAGTGAGTGTTTATGGACTAATATCAGAGATATTAAACACTAGCAGAAGTGTGTGTTTATGGACTAATATCAGAGATATTAAACACTAGCAGAAGTGAGTGTTTATGGACTAATATCAGAGATATTAAACACTAGCAGAAGTGTGTGTTTATGGACTAATATCAGAGATATTAAACACTAGCAGAAGTGTGTGTTTATGGACTAATATAAGAGATATTAAACACTAGCAGAAGTGTGTGTTTATGGACTAATATCAGAGATATTAAACACGAGCAGAAGTGTGTGTTTATGGACTAATATCAGAGATATTAAACACTAGCTGAAGTGTGTGTTTATGGACTAATATCAGAGATATTAAACACGAGCAGAAGTGTGTGTTTATGGACTAATATCAGAGATATTAAACACGAGCAGAAGTGTGTGTTTATGGACTAATATCAGAGATATTAAACACTAGCAGAAGTGAGTGTTTATGGACTAATATCAGAGATATTAAACACTAGCAGAAGTGTGTGTTTATGGACTAATATCAGAGATATTAAACAATAGCAGAAGTGTGTGTTTATGGACTAATATCAGAGATATTAAACACTAGCAGAAGTGTGTGTTTATGGACTAATATCAGAGATATTAAACACGAGCAGAAGTGTGTGTTTATGGACTAATATCAGAGATATTAAACACTAGCAGAAGTGTGTGTTTATGGACTAATATCAGAGATATTAAACACTAGCAGAAGTGAGTGTTTATGGACTAATATCAGAGATATTAAACACTAGCAGAAGTGTGTGTTTATGGACTAATATCAGAGATATTAAACAATAGCAGAAGTGTGTGTTTATGGACTAATATCAGAGATATTAAACAATAGCAGAAGTGTGTGTTTATGGACTAATATCAGAGATATTAAACAATAGCAGAAGTGTGTGTTTATGGACTAATATCAGAGATATTAAACACGAGCAGAAGTGTGTGTTTATGGACTAATATCAGAGATATTAAACACGAGCAGAAGTGTGTGTTTATGGACTAATATCAGAGATATTAAACACGAGCAGAAGTGTGTGTTTATGGACTAATATCAGATATATTAAACACGAGCAGAAGTGTGTGTTTATGGACTAATATCAGAGATATTAAACACGAGCAGAAGTGTGTTTATATCAGAGTTATGATTAGTTATGATGACTCTTACCGCGCTGTTGTCGCTGTGTCATCAGCTCGTGGTTCTGAGGGCAGATCTGCAGGACTCTAGTCTTCAGTTCTTCACACATGTCGACTCGCTCAAAGCACGTATTTCGTGTGTAATAGGAATGATTTAAAAGTTTTCTGGCTGTCCGAACAAACCTGAAATAGACCATAATCAGCTCCGCTCACTCACGAGCATGCTTTCATAGACCTGGCCGGCGCCGCGTCATCGCTGGGGGCGTGGCCCAGGGGCGGAGTCGACGTGGGGCGAAACCGTCCATCCTGACGTGCGCGTTCACAGTAATGCGTCCGAAAACATAGGCAGCTGATTCGTTGCCTCGCTGCCTATCGTTTAATGATCTACAGCAAAATAGAGGGAGCTTTGGTGAGAAACTAAAGAAATATTTAATTACTACATTAGTAATGCCTCGCTTGAAATGACATCAGAAGAAGAAAATGTTGGAAAAAAACGTACATTTACGTTTTACACACAAACTGACCAGCAAACGAAACTCTCGGACGCCATCTTTTATTTTCCCCAGCTCAACTGTCACACAATGGAAAGCACAGGATTGTGGGACATTAAAGGCAGCGAAGGATACAAATATGCTGCCTTCAAAACTCGATCAGATGACAGGATGTGAAGCTAACATTAGATTTGGACGAAATGTGTCCTCCGACGGCAATTTGCAGAATTCTTTCGCAGCCCGAGTTTGTACAGCAGGAAGCCACGGTCTAATATGATGACAGCCCTTCAAAATAAAAGTCCCGCTGATGTAACAGTAACCGCGGGTGCCGTCAGAAAATAATAAACAAAAGTCCCCCTGCCGTAAATAATTGTATCCCTCTCCAGGACAGTGGCTCTCCAGGATCAGCGTTCCCTGCCCTTGCCTAGGGATAGTTCACCAAAACATGAAGATTAGCCCATGATTTACTCTCCCTCAAGTCTTCCTAGCTTTGTTCTTTCAGACGAACACAATCAGAGTTATATTAATAATACATGTCCTGGCTCTTCCAAGCATTATATATTTATATTTATGCATTTGGCAGACGCAGCGACTTACAGTGCCCTTATTACAGGGACAATCTCCCTGGAGCAACATGGAGTAAAGTGCCTCGGTGGTGACCGCTGGGATCAAACCAGAAACCTGTATATCAGTTCCATAGTTTAACCCACTGGACCACCATATTCTCGGATAACTCTGATATTAGTTATAATGGCAGTAGATGGCTGTTTCTGTTTTGAAGTCCATAAAAGTGAATCTCTCCATCATAAAAGTGCATCTCTCCATCATCTGTCCATCATAAAAGTGCATCTGTCCATAAAAGTGCATCTGTCCATCATAATAGTGCATCTGTCCATCATAAAAGTGCATCTGTCCATCATAATAGTGCATCTGTCCATCATAAAAGTGCATCCATCCATCATAAAGTGCATCTGTCCATCATAAAAGTGCATCTGTCCATCATAAAAGTGCATCTATCCATCATAAAAGTGCATCTGTCCATCATAAAAGTGCATCTGTCCATCATAATAGTGCATCTGTCCATCATAATAGTGCATCTGTCCATCATAAAAGTGTATCTATCCATCATAAAAGTGCATCCATCATAAAAGTGCATCTGTCCATCATAAAAGTGTATCTATCCATCATAAAAGTGCATCCATCATAAAAGTGCATCTGTCCATCATAAAAGTGCATCCATCATAATAGTGCATCTGTCCATCATAAAAGTGTATCTATCCATCATAAAAGTGCATCCATCATAAAAGTGCATCTGTCCATCATAATAGTGCATCTGTCCATCATAATAGTGCATCTGTCCATCATAAAAGTGCATCCATCCATCATAAAAGTGCATCCATCATAATAGTGCATCTGTCCATCATAAAAGTGCATCCATCATAATAGTGCATCTGTCCATCATAAAAGTGTATCCATCATAATAGTGCATCTGTCCATCATAAAAGTGCATCCATCATAATAGTGCATCTGTCCATCATAAAAGTGCATCCATCATAATAGTGCATCTGTCCATCATAAAAGTGCATCCATCATAATAGTGCATCTGTCCATCATAAAAGTGCATCCATCATAATAGTGCATCTGTCCATCATAATAGTGCATCTGTCCATCATAAAAGTGCATCCATCATAATAGTGCATCTGTCCATCATAAAAGTGCATCTATCCATCATAAAAGTGCATCTGTCCACCATAAAAGTGCATCTGTCCACCATAAAAGTGCATCTGTCCACCATAAAAGTGCATCTGTCCATCATAATAGTGCATCTATCCATCATAAAAGTGCATCTATCCTTCATAAAAGTGCATCTGTCCATCATAATAGTGCATCTGTCCATCATAAAAGTGCATCTATCCTTCATAAAAGTGCATCTGTCCATCATAAAAGTGCATCTGTCCATCATAATAGTGCATCTGTCCATCATAAAAGTGCATCTATCCATCATAATAGTGCATCTGTCCATCATAAAAGTGCATCTATCCTTCATAAAAGTGCATCTGTCCATCATAATAGTGCATCTGTCCATCATAATAGTGCATCTGTCCATCATAAAAGTGCATCTGTCCATCATAAAAGTGCATCTATCCTTCATAAAAGTGCAACTGTCCATCATAAAAGTGCATCTGTCCATCATAATAGTGCATCTGTCCATCATAAAAGTGCATCTGTCCATCATAAAAGTGCATCTGTCCATCATAATAGTGCATCTGTCCATCATAAAAGTGCATCTGTCCATCATAAAAGTGCATCTGTCCATCATAATAGTGCATCTGTCCATCATAATAGTGCATCTGTCCATCATAAAGTGCATCTGTCCATCATAATAGTGCATCTGTCCATCATAAAAGTGCATCTGTCCATCATAAAAGTGCATCTGTCCATCATAAAAGTGCATCTGTCCATCATAATAGTGCATCTGTCCATCATAAAAGTGCATCTGTCCATCATAAAAGTGCATCTGTCCATCATAATAGTGCATCTGTCCATCATAAAAGTGCATCTGTCCATCATAATAGTGCATCTTTCCATCATGAAAGTGCATCTGTCCATCATAAAAGTGCATCTTTCCATCATAAAAGTGCATCTGTCCATCATAAAAGTGCATCTGTCCATCATAATAGTGCATCTGTCCATCATAAAAGTGCATCTATCCATCATAAAAGTGCATCTATCCTTCATAAAAGTGCATCTGTCCACCATAAAAGTGCATCTGTCCATCATAATAGTGCATCTGTCCATCATAAAAGTGCATCTATCCATCATAAAAGTGCATCTGTCCATCATAATAGTGCATCTGTCCATCATAAAAGTGCATCTGTCCATCATAAAAGTGCATCTGTCCATCATAAAAGTGCATCTGTCCATCATAATAGTGCATCTGTCCATCATAATAGTGCATCTGTCCATCATAAAAGTGCATCTATCCATCATAAAAGTGCATCTATCCTTCATAAAAGTGCATCTGTCCATCATAATAGTGCATCTGTCCATCATAAAAGTGTATCTATCCATCATAAAAGTGCATCCATCTTAAAAGTGCATCTGTCCATCATAAAAGTGCATCCATCATAAAAGTGCATCTATCCATCATAAAAGTGCATCCATCATAATAGTGCATCTGTCCATCATAAAAGTGTATCTATCCATCATAAAAGTGCATCCATCATAAAAGTGCATCTGTCCATCATAATAGTGCATCTGTCCATCATAATAGTGCATCCGTCCATCATAAAAGTGCATCCATCCATCATAAAAGTGCATCTATCCATCATAAAAGTGCATCTATCCTTCATAAAAGTGCATCTGTCCATCATAAAAGTGCATCTGTCCATCATAATAGTGCATCTGTCCATCATAAAAGTGCATCTGTCCATCATAATAGTGCATCTGTCCATCATAAAAGTGCATCTATCCTTCATAAAAGTGCATCTGTCCATCATAAAAGTGCATCTGTCCATCATAATAGTGCATCTGTCCATCATAATAGTGCATCTGTCCATCATAATAGTGCATCTGTCCATCATAAAAGTGCATCTGTCCATCATAATAGTGCATCTGTCCATCATAAAAGTGCATCTGTCCATCATAAAAGTGCATCTATCCTTCATAAAAGTGCAACTGTCCATCATAATAGTGCATCTGTCCATCATAATAGTGCATCTGTCCATCATAAAAGTGCATCTGTCCATCATAATAGTGCATCCGTCCATCATAAAAGTGCATCTGTCCATCATAAAAGTGCATCTGTCCATCATAAAAGTACATCTGTCCATCATAATAGTGCATCTGTCCATCATAAAAGTGCATCTGTCCATCATAAAAGTGCATCTGTCCATCATAATAGTGCATCTGTCCATCATAATAGTGCATCTGTCCATCATAAAAGTGCATCTGTCCATCATAATAGTGCATCTGTCCATCATAAAAGTGCATCTGTCCATCATAAAAGTGCATCTGTCCATCATAATAGTGCATCTGTCCATCATAAAAGTGCATCTGTCCATCATAAAAGTGCATCTGTCCATCATAATAGTGCATCTGTCCATCATAAAAGTGCATCTGTCCATCATAAAAGTGCATCTGTCCATCATAAAAGTGCATCTGTCCATCATAAAAGTGCATCTGTCCATCATTATAGTGCATCTGTCCATCATGAAAGTGCATCTGTCCATCATGAAAGTGCATCTGTCCATCATAAAAGTGCATCTGTCCATCATAAAAGTGCATCTATCCATCATAAAAGTGCATCTGTCCATCATAAAAGTGCATCTGTCCATCATAAAAGTGCATCTATCCATCATAAAAGTGCATCTGTCCATCATAAAAGTGCATCTGTCCATCATAAAAGTGCATCTGTCCATCATAAAAGTGCATCTATCCTTCATAAAAGTGCATCTGTCCATCATAAAAGTGCATCTGTCCACCATAAAAGTGCATCTGTCCATCATAATAGTGCATCTGTCCATCATAATAGTGCATCTGTCCATCATAAAAGTGCATCTATCCATCATAAAAGTGCATCTATCCTTCATAAAAGTGCATCTGTCCATCATAAAAGTGCATCTGTCCATCATAATAGTGCATCTGTCCATCATAAAAGTGCATCTGTCCTCCATAAAAGTGCATCTGTCCATCATAAAAGTGCATCTGTCCATCATAATAGTGCATCTGTCCATCATAATAGTGCATCTGTCCATCATAATAGTGCATCTGTCCATCATAAAAGTGCATCTGTCCATCATAAAAGTGCATCTGTCCTTCATAAAAGTGCATCTGTCCATCATAAAAGTGCATCTGTCCATCATAATAGTGCATCTGTCCATCATAATAGTGCATCTGTCCATCATAAAAGTGCATCTGTCCATCATAATAGTGCATCTGTCCATCATAAAAGTGCATCTGTCCATCATAAAAGTGCATCTATCCATCATAATAGTGCATCTGTCCATCATAAAAGTGCATCTGTCCATCATAATAGTGCATCTGTCCATCATAAAAGTGCATCTGTCCATCATAAAAGTGCATCTGTCCATCATAAAAGTGCATCTGTCCATCATAAAAGTGCATCTATCCATCATAATAGTGCATCTATCCATCATAAAAGTGCATCCATCATAAAAGTGCATCTGTCCATCATAAAAGTGCATCTGTCCATCATAATAGTGCATCTGTCCATCATAATAGTGCATCTATCCATCATAAAAGTGCATCTGTCCATCATAAAAGTGCATCTGTCCATCATAATAGTGCATCTGTCCATCATAATAGTAGTGCATCTGTCCATCATAAAAGTGCATCTATCCTTCATAAAAGTGCATCTGTCCATCATAAAAGTGCATCTGTCCATCATAATAGTGCATCTGTCCATCATAAAAGTGCATCTGTCCATCATAAAAGTGCATCTGTCCATCATAATAGTGCATCTGTCCATCATAAAAGTGCATCTGTCCATCATAAAAGTGCATCTGTCCATCATAATAGTGCATCTGTCCATCATAAAAGTGCATCTGTCCATCATAAAAGTGCATCTGTCCATCATAATAGTGCATCTGTCCATCATAATAGTAGTGCATCTGTCCATCATAAAAGTGCATCTATCCTTCATAAAAGTGCATCTGTCCATCATAAAAGTGCATCTGTCCATCATAATAGTGCATCTGTCCATCATAAAAGTGCATCTGTCCATCATAAAAGTGCATCTGTCCATCATAAAAGTGCATCTGTCCATCATAATAGTGCATCTGTCCATCATAAAAGTGCATCTGTCCATCATAATAGTGCATCTGTCCATCATAAAAGTGCATCTGTCCATCATAAAAGTTCATCTGTCCATCATAATAGTGCATCTGTCCATCATAAAAGTGCATCTGTCCATCATAATAGTGCATCTGTCCATCATAAAAGTGCATCTGTCCATCATAAAAGTGCATCTGTCCATCATAATAGTGCATCTGTCCATCATAAAAGTGCATCTGTCCATCATAATAGTGCATCTGTCCATCATAAAAGTGCATCTGTCCATCATAATAGTGCATCTGTCCATCATAAAAGTGCATCTGTCCATCATAATAGTGCATCTGTCCATCATAAAAGTTCATCTGTCCATCATAAAAGTGCATCTGTCCATCATAAAAGTGCATCTATCCATCATAATAGTGCATCTATCCATCATAAAAGTGCATCCATCATAAAAGTGCATCTGTCCATCATAAAAGTGCATCTGTCCATCATAATAGTGCATCTGTCCATCATAATAGTGCATCTATCCATCATAAAAGTGCATCTGTCCATCATAAAAGTGCATCTGTCCATCATAAAGTGCATCTGTCCACCATAAAAGTGCATCTGTCCATCATAAAGTGCATCTGTCCACCATAAAAGTGCATCTGTCCATCATAAAAGTGCATCTATCCATCATAAAAGTGCATCCATCATAAAAGTGCATCTGTCCATCATAATAGTGCATCTGTCCATCATAATAGTGCATCTATCCATCATAAAAGTGCATCTGTCCATCATAATAGTGCATCTGTCCATCATAAAAGTGCATCTATACATCATAATAGTGCATCTGTCCTTCATAAAAGTGCATCTGTCCATCATAAAAGTGCATCTATCCTTCATAAAAGTGCATCTGTCCATCATAAAAGTGCATCTATCCTTCATAAAAGTGCATCTGTCCATCATAAAAGTGCATCTATCCTTCATAAAAGTGCATCTGTCCATCATAATAGTGCATCTGTCCATCATAATAGTGCATCTATCCATCATAAAAGTGCATCTGTCCATCATAATAGTGCATCTGTCCATCATAAAAGTGCATCTATCCATCATAATAGTGCATCTGTCCTTCATAAAAGTGCATCTGTCCATCATAAAAGTGCATCTATCCTTCATAAAAGTGCATCTGTCCATCATAAAAGTGCATCTATCCTTCATAATAGTGCATCTGTCCATCATAAAAGTGCATCTATCCATCATAATAGTGCATCTATCCTTCATAAAAGTGCATCTGTCCATCATAAAAGTGCATCTATCCTTCATAAAAGTGCATCTGTCCATCATAAAAGTGCATCTATCCTTCATAAAAGTGCATCTGTCCATCATAAAAGTGCATCTATCCTTCATAAAAGTGCATCTGTCCATCATAAAAGTGCATCTATCCTTCATAATAGTGCATCTGTCCATCATAATAGTGCATCTATCCATCATAAAAGTGCATCTGTCCATCATAAAAGTGCATCTGTCCATCATAAAGTGCATCTGTCCATCATAAAAGTGCATCTGTCCATCATAAAGTGCATCTGTCCACCATAAAAGTGCATCTGTCCATCATAAAAGTGCATCTATCCATCATAAAAGTGCATCCATCATAAAAGTGCATCTGTCCATCATAATAGTGCATCTGTCCATCATAATAGTGCATCTATCCATCATAAAAGTGCATCTGTCCATCATAATAGTGCATCTATCCATCATAAAAGTGCATCTGTCCATCATAAAAGTGCATCTATCCTTCATAAAAGTGCATCTGTCCATCATAAAAGTGCATCTATCCTTCATAAAAGTGCATCTGTCCATCAAAAAAGTGCATCTGTCCATCATAAAAGTGCATCTATCCTTCATAAAAGTGCATCTGTCCATCATAAAAGTGCATCTGTCCATCATAATAGTGCATCTATCCATCATAAAAGTGCATCTGGCCATCATAAAAGTGCATCTGGCCATCATAAAAGTGCATCTATCCATCATAATAGTGCATCTATCCATCATAAAAGTGCATCTGTCCATCATAAAAGTGCATCTGGCCATCATAAAAGTGCATCTATCCATCATAAAAGTGCATATATCCTTCATAAAAGTGCATCTGTCCATCACAAAAGTGCATATATCCATCATAAAAGTGCATATATCGATCATAAAAGTGCATCTGTCCATCATAAAAGTTCATCTGTCCATTGCTTTAATGGCTCTTGGCCTGGCTAGTATCAGCATGCGAATAGTTATGCTGATTCAATGGGACTGGTATAGGGATTTCATAGTAGGGTGTGCCCTTTACCTACACAACATATGCATTCCTTTGTTTGAATGTCTCCTCCTCTGCTGTATAACCACTCCCCCTAACATGTAGATAAATTGCCTTATTTTGTACTGTTAAATCAGACTGTTTTCGGACGACCTGCAGCACAGAGAGTTCTCATTAAAAGAATCACTTCTGTCTTGATCCGACGTCTCCTGGTCTCTACTTCAAGAAACAACTGAGGTTCACAACAGATGGTGCCGTGAGCCGGATAGTTTCCAGCTTCCTCACCTGAAATCCAGATTGAAACTTCAAGCTCAAAGACAAAGATCTGCCTACGTTCCAGACTGGAATCCAGAGCGAAACTTCCAGCTGAACAAAGATTTTCCAGACTGAATCTTTCAACCAAGGGTTATGGTGAGTGCTGATCTATCCAAAAGAACCTAAGACCAGTACAAATTTGTTTATCCTCTGGCTGCCTGGTTAACTAAGTTATCCTCTGTTTCAAGTAGGGAAGTTATTAGCCTCACAAACTAATAATTGTTCTGTTTTAAATAGGGAAGATTAGCATTTAGCTAATATTTGTGTTTACCCTCTAAAAAAGTTTGTTTTTAGGGATGAGTTATCCTCTGTTTCAAGTAGGGAAATTATTAGCCTCACAAACTAGTAACTGTTCTGTTTTAAATAGGGACGAATAGCATTTAGCTAATATTTGTGTTACCCTCTAAAAAAGTTTGTTTTTTTAGGGATGAGTTATCCTCTGTTTCAAGTAGGGAAGTTATTAGCCTCACAAACTAATAATTGTTCTGTTTTAAATAGGGAAGATTTAGCATTTAGCTAATATTTGTGTTACCCTCTAAAAAAGTTAGTTTTTTTAGGGATGAGTTATCCTCTGTTTCAAATAGGGAAGTTATTAGCCTCACAAACTAATAATTGTTCTGTTTTAAATAGGGAAGATTAAAATTTAGTTAATATTTGTGTTTGTCCTCTGTTTTGTCAAAGAAAGTTAACAATAGTTGAGCTGTGTTAACAAAGAAATGATCAGAGAAGTCAGTGTTTGTGAGTGTGTGGTAACAAAGAAATGATCAGAGAAATCAGTGTTTGTGTGTGTGTGGTAACAAAGAAATGATCAGAGAAATCAGTGTTTGTGTGTGTGTGGTAACAAAGAAATGATCAGAGAAATCAGTGTTTGTGTGTGTGTGGTAACAAAGAAATTCAAAAATGTTTAGGAAGAATGTTAGACTGACCCCCACAACTGAAAAAGGTGGTCTCGCAGCTCCTTTGTGGACAGACAGTGATTTCATATCACAGTTAGGAGTGCAGATGAATTTAATTGTCACAGAGAAAGTTAGACAAAAACTAACTCAGAAATATGAGATCCATCCAGACAAGAATTGGTCGATTGATGAATGTAAAAAAGTTTTAGGAGCATGTATTCGCAAGAACAATGTGAAAGGCATTATTTGTTGTCACAGAGAATTTGGTTTAGCGCTAGCTAGACAACAGTCTCAGCAGATCTCAGAGCTAGAGAAAGAGTAGCATCTTTGACTAAGAAATTGAACCTCAACAAAGCTGTAGAGAAAACTGATGTGAATGAAGTTAGTCAGACTGATAACGGTTATCCTGACTTGCAAGCTTTCTTTGAAACAGATGTAGCCATTCAATCAGTATCTGATGTGCCTGTTGATTCAGTGAAATTTAGCGGCACAGCCCCGAACATTGTTTTACAGCGTGCACCAGTCACGAACCCATCCTCATGTACGTCTGCAATGACTGAAGTTTTGTTAGAGGATGAAGTGACTCATGATTGTTTTACGCTTACATACGCAACTACGAATAAAATAGCAGAAACTCCCATTGAGAATGCAGAATTGGAGTTGTTTGTTGATGGTTCAGCTCAAGTGATTGAAGGTAACTTTACATCAGCTGCAGTGTTGTGTCAGGGAAGGAAAACCTGGAGTCATGTGTCACACTGTAAAGTTGTTCCCCCACCAACAGGGATAGGGTAGGACACGGACCAGTGAGGAGCCCAGGAAAGAACTGAATGCAACAGGCATTAGGGGGCCAAACCTGCGGCGAAGATTCCCTTGTAGGCATCCCCATCCACTAGTCCATCCTTACCTCACTGTTTCTTTAGGTGTCACAGGAATTAAGAAAGAAGGAAAGAAGGAACAACAATAGCAGACTCTGATTGAACAGATGAGACAACCCTGATGTTTGCTGTCTTTTAGAACAAATACTGCTCTGTTGTCTTTTGTTTTCGTTCTTAATCTGTGCAGATACCACTTGAAGGCAGTCCCCAGATTCATACACACCGATCCTCACCTGCGTATGAAGCCACAACCTCTGAAGGACAACTAGACCCACTAATGAGTCAACTGTCAAGAAGAAGAAAAAAAAAATAAAAAGTACATAACGCAGAGAATGATCTACGGGAACTTCAGTCTTCCATCAACATGATCAAGATTGCCTTGCTACTACTCATCATGGACATCACACAAAGTGTAGACTCCAGAAACAACATATTCTTAGAGCTGATGAATATGTCAAGAAACACGTTGTTTGCTGGAAAGAACGTTTGCATACCACACCTGCCTTCAGTAGGAGCAGGAATCCCATGGGTGGCACATGATGGGAGGAGCGTCTGTATATAACGTCCTGCTCAGCCAATTCAAAGGCAGGTGCACCTTGGTTGCTCTCCTACCACCAACAAAGAAGATGGCTGCATTCAAGGACTCACTTACAAACATGGTGGTCAAGGACTCTTGAACAAAATCCAACAAGACATTCTTGATCTTTCAGCAAAATTACATCAGATGACTGAAGATAATTCTTCATGGTTCAGAAACCTGTAAGGTCAACAAAGGACACACAAGGACTGTTCCAACCACAAAAGAATATTGCCCGTAATGAACTACACGGACCCTAGTGGCATGTTTGTTTCTGTGGCAGCATGTCATTCATCACTACAGACAATCAACACAGAGCAAGTGAAATGTGCCTGTAACTTTTTACAAGTTACATGACTAGAAGATAGGGCTTATGCTAAAAAACATAAGCTATAGAATGGACTGATGAAGGTTTAAATTTGTATTATGTGGGAGTTATTAGAACTCCCAAAGGGGGGATTGTGGGATTACAAATTTTAGAAAGTACATTGCATTTAGCATTTTAGGTAAAAATGATGATATCAGATGAATTAGTCTGCTATGCAAATCTTCCAGACCTGTTTTTCTCTATTGTGTTTTAAATGAGTCAGATCACTGAGAGTCCACCTTTGGGAGCCCAGACGTTGCCCCTTTTGTCTTTAATGGCTCTGGAATGGCTCTTGGAATTGGAGTTCCTGGCCAGCATTAGCATGCGAATAGCTATGCTGATTCAATGGGACTGGTAGGGATTTCATAGTAGGGTGTGTCCTTTACCTACACAACATATGCATTCCTTTGTTTGAATGTCTCCTCCTCTGCTGTATAACCACTCCCCCTAACATGTAGATAAATTGCCTTATTTTGTACTGTTAAATCAGACTGTTTTCGGACGACCTGCAGCACAGAAAGTTCTCATTAAAAAGAATCACTTCTGTCTTAAATCTTTCTTCAAGAAACAACTGAAGTTCACAACACAGCGAAGAGTTTCCCTTACAGCGAAGTGTTTCCCTTACAGCGAAGAGTTTCCCTTACAGCGAAGAGTTTCCCTTACAGCGAAGAGTTTCCCTTACAGCGAAGTGTTTCCCTTACAGCGAAGTGTTTCCCTTACAGCGAAGTGTTTCCCTTACAGTGAAGAGTTTCCCTTACAGTGAAGAGTTTCCCTTACAGCGAAGAGTTTCCCTTACAGCAAAGAGTTTCCCTTACAGCGAAGAGTTTCCCTTACAGTGAAGAGTTTCCCTTACAGTGAAGAGTTTCCCTTACAGCGAAGAGTTTCCCTTACAGCGAAGTGTTTCCCTTACAGCAAAGTGTGTACCTTACAGCGAAGAGTTTCCCTTACAGTGAAGAGTTTCCCTTACAGCGAAGAGTTTCCCTTACAGCGAAGAGTTTCCCTTACAGCAAAGTGTGTCCCTTACAGTGAAGAGTTTCCCTTACAGCGAAGAGTTTCCCTTACAGCGAAGAGTTTCCCTTACAGCGAAGTGTGTCCCTTACAGTGAAGAGTTTCCCTTACAGCAAAGTGTGTCCCTTACAGTGAAGAGTTTCCCTTACAGCGAAGAGTTTCCCTTACATCGAAGAGTTTCCCTTACAGCGAAGAGTTTCCCTTACAGCGAAGAGTTTCCCTTACAGCGAAGTGTTTCCCTTACAGCAAAGAGTTTCCCTTACAGCGAAGAGTTTCCCTTACAGCGAAGTGTGTCCCTTACAGTGAAGAGTTTCCCTTACAGCAAAGTGTGTCCCTTACAGTGAAGAGTTTCCCTTACAGCGAAGAGTTTCCCTTACAGTGAAGAGTTTCCCTTACAGCGAAGTGTTTCCCTTACAGCGAAGAGTTTCCCTTACAGCGAAGTGTTTCCCTTACAGCAAAGAGTTTCCCTTACAGTGAAGAGTTTCCCTTACAGTGAAGAGTTTCCCTTACGGCGAAGAGTTTCCCTTACAGCAAAGTGTGTCCCTTACAGTGAAGAGTTTCCCTTACAGCGAAGTGTTTCCCTTACAGCGAAGAGTTTCCCTTACAGCGAAGTGTTTCCCTTACAGCGAAGTGTTTCCCTTACAGTGAAGAGTTTCCCTTACAGCGAAGTGTTTCCCTTACGGCGAAGAGTTTCCCTTACAGCGAAGTGTTTCCCTTACAGTGAAGAGTTTCCCTTACAGTGAAGAGTTTCCCTTACAGCGAAGAGTTTCCCTTACAGTGAAGAGTTTCCCTTACAGCGAAGTGTTTCCCTTACAGTGAAGAGTTTCCCTTACAGTGAATAGTTTCCCTTACAGTGAAGAGTTTCCCTTACAGCGAAGTGTTTCCCTTACAGTGAAAAGTTTCCCTTACAGCGAAGTGTTTCCCTTACAGTGAAGAGTTTCCCTTACAGTGAAGAGTTTCCCTTACAGCGAAGAGTTTCCCTTACAGTGAAGAGTTTCCCTTACAGCGAAGTGTTTCCCTTACAGTGAAGAGTTTCCCTTACAGCGAAGTGTTTCCCTTACAGTGAAAAGTTTCCCTTACAGCGAAGTGTTTCCCTTACAGTGAAGTGTTTCCCTTACAGTGAAGAGTTTCCCTTACAGTGAAGAGTTTCCCTTACAGCGAAGTGTTTCCCTTACAGCGAAGAGTTTCCCTTACAGTGAAGAGTTTCCCTTACAGTGAAAAGTTTCCCTTACAGCGAAGTGTTTCCCTTACAGCGAAGTGTTTCCCTTACAGTGAAGAGTTTCCCTTACAGCGAAGTGTTTCCCTTACAGTGAAAAGTTTCCCTTACAGCGAAGTGTTTCCCTTACAGTGAAGTGTTTCCCTTACAGTGAAGAGTTTCCCTTACAGTGAAGAGTTTCCCTTACAGCGAAGTGTTTCCCTTACAGCGAAGAGTTTCCCTTACAGCGAAGAGTTCCCCTTCGAGGGAACTCGCACTGCGTCGTCGAGTGACAACACTCTGGGAACGCCCACAGCGTTACGCATCTGAAGCATGAATGAAATCAAGCCAATCTGATTGGTGTTGCGTCGTGACGTAGTAGATGACGGCATACCCGGAAGATACAAAAGGAAGCTGATGCAATCACACACTAGCTTTTTTGCTCTTCAGCGAAGCGCTCTGTGTTTTGTCAGTCTTATTTGAAAATGTTGTTTGTCTACCAACGTTGTTCACAAGCAGGGCTCGCGAACCCCGTGGCTGGTCCCGTGTCTGTCGGAAAAAGGACAGCACGGTTGATCAATCATGGGACTCGCAGATTGGCTGTCAGGGGAACTTGAGAGGGTGCTGAGGCATCTTCTCCTTCCCTGTTTGACAGTTCCATTGTTCTCCTTCCCCGTGTGGAAGCCCGCGCTGCGGCTTCTTCCCCCGGGGTGGAGGACCCGATGCGTGAGCTGTCTGATTCTGAGGAATTAGACGTGCTCCGTATCGAGGCTCGCCATTTCCTAGTGCAAGATTCAATCTCGCGTTGCCAAAAAAAAAAAAAAAAAAAGGCAGCGCGTAGGTTCGAGTCTGCTAGTAAAGTGATACAACGTGATACGGTGAAAGTGTGATACTGTTGGGTGCGAGGCATGCGGTCAGCACCTGAGGGTGCTGGCTGTTTTCATTGAGAAATATCTCGACGCGTACTGCCGTGCGCTTTTCGGGTGTTTCAGCCTCGCGCCTGTTTGGCTTTTTTTCCCGAGGGATGAAAGCCAATTGTATTATAAGGGCTCGAGCCACGTTGCTGAGGTAACGTGTGGCTTACGAGCCATATAAATACAATAAAGCAGTATCGTCTATAAGTAGGGCTGCATTTAAGTCTGAGGATTTAAATGAAATGGGATCTGACTTCGAGGAGTTAGATATTCAGCCTGTCATTTCTGACCATGTTTCACTGTATTGTGGATACTGTTGGGTGCGAGGCATGCGGTCAGCGCCTGAGGGTGCTGGCTGTTTTCATTGAGAAATATCTCGACGCGTACTACCGTGCGCTTTTCGGGTGTTTCGCCTCGCGCCTGTTTGACTTTTTTCCCGAGGGATGAAAGCAATTGTATTATAACGGCTCGAGCCACGGTGCTGAGGTAACGTGTGGTTACGAGCCATATAAATACAATAAACAGTATCGTCTGATGATTAGGGCTGTATTTAATTCTGAGGAATTAAATAATATATGATCTGACTTTGAGGAGTTAGATATTCAGCCTATCATTCAGACCATATTAGGGCTGCATTTAATTCTGAGGAATTAAATTAAAGTATTATCTAACGTGAGGAGTTAGATGTATTTTTTACTCAGCCTATTATTCAGACTAGGTTGCACTGGTTGGGTGATTATGATGGCATTTAATTCTGAGGAATTGAGTGTCATGTTATCTGACTTTGATAAGTTAGATACTTTAATCGATCTGTCACCCAAGCGTGTTTGACTTGTCTGGATATTCATCTAAGAGGGAGCCCTCCTGAAGTTGATGTCGTTCTCGCCGCCTGGTGGCCTGCGGGACACATCAGTTTCAGGCGGTTGCTAGGCGCAGTGTCCGCCCTAGTGTTGCGGCCCTGTCGAGCTGCTCCCTTAGATGAGGCCCCTGCTGGCCAGCCCCCTCTCCCGGGTAGGAGCGACCGAGGTCGTTCTCCCCCAGGAGCTCTCGGGAAATCAGTGCTGTGTTCCCGCCGTCAAAGACGCTTCGGGCCTCACTGATTTCCCGCGCACACACGCTGCCTTCGTCGCCTCCAAGGGGACTTGCGGCTGGGCAGCGAACGTGTGCGCCCACCGAAAATCGCTCTCGACCGCTCCCTGCCGGTTAGCCGCTTCAGGGGGGTCGGGAACGAGTTTCGGTTGACACCCGAGGCCAGCCTCGAGAGGCTGGTTCCCTTAGTAGATTATCTTGGCGCATGGTCATGCCTTCCGAGTGTATCTACATGGGTCCTGCAGACTGTAGAGCTGGGTTACAGGCTGCAGTTCGGTTCTCCTCCCCCGAGTTTCAACGGGGTGGTCCGGACTGTGGTCGGCCCAGAGCAGGTTCGGGTTATGGAACAAGAAGTACAAGCCCTGTTAGCCAAGGAAGCCATAGAGCGGGTTCCTTTGGCGGACAGGGACTCCGGGTTCTACAGCCGGTACTTCATAGTTCCAAAGAAGGATGGTGGGTTGCGTCCGATTATAGATCTCAGGCTCCTTGAATCGGTCTCTGAGGAGATTCAGGTTCAAGATGCTCATAATTCCAGCCATCGTGAGTCAGATCCAGTCCGAGGACTGGTTCGTCACGATAGATCTAATGGACGCATACTTCCATCCTTCCATGCCACAGGAAGTTCCTGAGGTTCGCTTTCGGGGGCGAAGCGTACCAATATCGGGTTCTTCCCTTCGGCCTGGCACTCTCCCCTCGCGGTGGCGGTTCGGCATCGAGATGTCGTTCTGGCCCACATCAGATGCTTGGGACTGAGACTCGCCCTCCCAGCGGACTACGTTCCTGGGGGTTGTATGGGACTCCACGTCGATGCGGGCACAAATGTCCCCCGCACGCGTGGAGTCCATACTGGCGATGGTCTCCTGAGTGAAGCCGGGCCGCAGCCTCACTGTGAAGCAGTTTCAGAGACTGCTGGGGCTCAGGGCAGCAGCGTCCAAGGTGATACCTTTTGACCTGCTGCACATGAGACCCCTACAGTGGTGGCTGAGGGCCAGGGGGTTTCCCCGAGGGGAAATCCGTTTCATATGATCAGGGTAACGCGCAAATGCCTTCGTTCCCTCGTCATATGGCGGAAACCTTGGTTCTTGTCCCATGGACCAGTGCTGGAGCATCATGTTGCCGGAGAGCCGCTTCAACAGATGCTTCCCTCACTGGTTGGGGCGCGGTCATGGAAGGCCGTTTTGCGAGAGGTCTGTGGGAGACCCGGCATTTTTTCATGGCACATCAACTGCCTGGAGATGTTGGCGGTCTACAAAGCTCTGAGGAGCTTTTACCCGGACCTCCGCGGCCACCATGTCCTGATACGCTCAGACAACACTTCGGTTGTCGCGTATCTCAATCACCAGGGGGGTTTGAGGTCGCGCCCTCTATGTAGACTGGCGCATCAAATCCTCCTGTGGTCCCAGGGGAAGTTATCGTCCCTCAGGGCGATGTACATTCCCGGGGACCAAAATCAGGGAGCAGACATCCTGTCGAGGCAGGGGCTGAGGCCCGGGGAGTGGCGACTCCACCCAGAGGTGGTGCAGGCCATGTGCGAGAGATTCGGCCCAGTGGAAGTGGACTTGTTCGCGTCTCGAGAGACGTCCCACTGTCCACTGTGGTTCTCTCTCAGGCATCCAGCCCCGTTGGGACTGGACGCCATGATGCAGACGTGGCCGAGGCTGCGTCTGTACGCATTTCCCCCGATCGCTCTGCTCCCGGGAGTTCTGGAGCGGGTCCGCCGGGAGGGCATCAGCCTGCTCTTAGTAGCACCCCGGTGGTCCACTCGAGTATGGTTCTCGGACATCATAACTCTGCTAGACGGCTCTCCGTGGCAGGTTCCTCTGAGGAGGGATCTGCTCTCTCAGGCAGGGGGCACAATATTTCACCCCCGGCCGGAGTTGTGGAGCCTCTGGGTCTGGCCCCTGAGGGGGCTCGGTACCTAGAGGCGGGCCTGTCAGCAGAGGTAGTCGAGACCTTACTCAGCTCCAGGGCTCCTTCTACCAGGAGACTGTACAGCCTCAAGTGGAATGTATTTTCCACTTGGTGTAGAGAGCGTGAGGTGGATCCAGTTAACTGCCCAGTGGCTTCAGTGCTGGAGTTCCTCCAAGATCGCTTCTCCGCTGGTCTTACCCCGTCCACCCTGAAGGTGTACGTGGCTGCCCTTGGGGCTTTTCACGCACCTCTAGGTGATGGACCTTTGGGGAAGCACCACCTGGTTGTACAGTTCCTCCGTGGGGCTCGGAGGATGAGGCCGGTAGCTCGCCCAGAGTCCCAACTTGGGACCTGGCGGTGGTTCTGGAAGGATTGGCTGAGGCCCCCTTCGAGCCACTGGAGCTGGCTGAGCCTAAGAACCTGACCTTGAAGGTGGCCTTTCTACTCGCCATTACCTCTCTGAGGAGAGTGGGAGATCTCCAGGCTTTGGCGGTCACGCCAACCTGCCTGGAGTTTGCCCCCGGCAGAGTAAGGGCCATTCTTCACCCTAGACCGGGTTACATTCCCAAGGTTCCATCTCAGGGAGCCCGGTCTCTGGTTCTTCAGGCTGTCCATCCCCCTCCCCACCTGACGGCGGAAGAGGGGAGACTTCATCTGCTCTGCTCGGTCAGAGCTCTGAGTATTTATCTAGAGAAGTCTTCCCATTGGAGGAGGTCAGACCAGTTGTTGGTGTGCTTTGGCTCACCCAAGAAGGGGCTGCCTGCGTCAACTCAGACGATCAGTAATTGGATCGTCCAGGCTATAGCCACGGCTTATAGGGTGCGCAATTTGCCTTCACCCATGGCCGTGAGGGCCCATTCCACCAGGAGCATGGCTTCATCAGTGGCCCTCCTTTCTGGCGTCTCGCTTCAAGAGGTATGCGAGGCGGCCTGGTGGGCCACCCCGCACACCTTCATACGTTTTTACAGTCTGCACCTCCCGGTGACGCCTGGTGCTCGAGTTCTTGCGTCCTGAGTGTGCCTGGGTCTCCAGCTTCACACTGGGACGTGGTGTGATTTCGGTGTGGCCTAGTGGGTATTAACGTTCCCAGAGTGTTGTCACTCGACGACGCAGTGCGAGTTCCCTCGAAGGGGAACGTCTCGGGTTATGACTATAACCCTTGTTCCCCGAGAAGGGAACGAGACACTGCGTCTCGTCGCCACACCTATCACGGTTAGAGCGCTTGCTTCATCGCAAAAGAGCTAGTGTGTGATTGCATCAGCTTCCTTTTGTATCTTCCGGGTATGCCGTCATCTACTACGTCACGACGCAACACCAATCAGATTGGCTTGATTTCATTCATGCTTCAGATGCGTAACGCTGTGGGCGTTCCCAGAGTGTTGTCACTCGACGACGCAGTGTCTCGTTCCCTTCTCGGGGAACAAGGGTTATAGTCATAACCCGAGACGTTTCCCTTACAGTGAAAAGTTTCCCTTACAGCGAAGTGTTTCCCTTACAGCGAAGAGTTTCCCTTACAGTGAAAAGTTTCCCTTACAGCGAAGTGTTTCCCTTACAGCGAAGAGTTTCCCTTACAGTGAAGAGTTTCCCTTACAGCGAAGAGTTTCCCTTACAGCGAAGTGTTTCCCTTACAGCGAAGAGTTTCCCTTACAGTGAAGAGTTTCCCTTACAGTGAAGAGTTTCCCTTACAGTGAAGAGTTTCCCTTACAGCGAAGAGTTTCCCTTACAGTGAAGAGTTTCCCTTACAGCGAAGTGTTTCCCTTACAGTGAAGAGTTTCCCTTACAGTGAAGAGTTTCCCTTACAGTGAAGAGTTTCCCTTACAGCGAAGAGTTTCCCTTACAGCGAAGTGTTTCCCTTACAGCGAAGAGTTTCCCTTACAGTGAAGAGTTTCCCTTACAGTGAAGAGTTTCCCTTACAGTGAAGAGTTTCCCTTACAGCGAAGAGTTTCCCTTACAGCGAAGTGTTTCCCTTACAGCGAAGAGTTTCCCTTACAGCGAAGTGTTTCCCTTACAGTGAAGAGTTTCCCTTACAGTGAAGAGTTTCCCTTACAGTGAAGAGTTTCCCTTACAGTGAAGAGTTTCCCTTACAGTGAAGAGTTTCCCTTACAGTGAAGAGTTTCCCTTACAGTGAAGAGTTTCCCTTACAGTGAAGAGTTTCCCTTACAGCGAAGAGTTTCCCTTACAGCGAAGTGTTTCCCTTACAGCGAAGTGTTTCCCTTACAGCGAAGTGTTTCCCTTACAGTGAAGAGTTTCCCTTACAGTGAAGAGTTTCCCTTACAGCGAAGAGTTTCCCTTACAGCGAAGTGTTTCCCTTACAGCGAAGTGTTTCCCTTACAGCGAAGACTTTCCCTTACAGCGAAGAGTTTCCCTTACAGTGAAGAGTTTCCCTTACAGCGAAGAGTTTCCCTTACAGTGAAGAGTTTCCCTTACAGCGAAGAGTTTCCCTTACAGCGAAGTGTTTCCCTTACAGCGAAGAGTTTCCCTTACAGCGAAGTGTTTCCCTTACATCGAAGTGTTTCCCTTACAGCGAAGTGTTTCCCTTACAGTGAAGAGTTTCCCTTACAGTGAAGAGTTTCCCTTACAGTGAAGTTTCCCTTACAGCGAAGAGTTTCCCTTACAGCGAAGTGTTTCCCTTACAGCGAAGTGTTTCCCTTACAGCGAAGACTTTCCCTTACAGCGAAGAGTTTCCCTTACAGTGAAGAGTTTCCCTTACAGCGAAGAGTTTCCCTTACAGTGAAGAGTTTCCCTTACAGTGAAGAGTTTCCCTTACAGCGAAGAGTTTCCCTTACAGCGAAGAGTTTCCCTTACAGCGAAGTGTTTCCCTTACAGCGAAGAGTTTCCCTTACAGCGAAGTGTTTCCCTTACAGCGAAGAGTTTCCCTTACAGCGAAGTGTTTCCCTTACAGCGAAGTGTTTCCCTTACAGCGAAGAGTTTCCCTTACAGCGAAGAGTTTCCCACGTGAGGTCTTTGTGTTGTACGTTGCCATGCCATGAATAAAATGTTTTTTTACAGTCTATGGTTGTGATAGTGTAGGGGTGAGGTGTGTGGCACTATGTTTTGACGCAAACATTTTTTTGTTTTCAAACGTTTCGAAAAGTGGAAATAAAGTGTCTAACGTTTGTTGTAACCGCTGCTCATGTTTTGTATGTGGACAGGTTGTAGAGTTTTGGTTTATGTTGACGTTGACCTATTAACAGTGTCATCTTCTGAGCTGGAATATTAGATCATAAGCAGTGCTTCTCTGAATTATTATTGTTGTAATCTTTCACCAGTTTTTTTTTTTATTTCTGTTGAGTGATTATGAATCACTTAAAGTAAAGCACAGCCATTATAATGTTAGAAAGTAACAAAACGCATGTCCGTAGTGCCAAACTTTAATCTAAAAAAAGTGATTTCAAGTATCTGTATGATTTAAAACACACGTCACATTATAATTATCACAGAAAGAAGCTTCAAACTGGACATTATATTAATCCAATGCAACACTTCATCATCGCTTGTATGATAAAAATCAAATGCACTCATTTAAACTGGCGTGAGATGTCACATATGTGCTAGTGTCTTAATACAACTCATTCGAACACAATATTGACTGTTAACACATCACACAAGAAAACACGACATAGGATATATTATATTAAATGTGATAATATCCAGTGATATTTCTGTAATACTAGAACAACTCATTTAATCAGGGGGTCTTAATTATTTTCCATTTCATTTCTTTAGTGCGTCCAGTAAAGCTCTTGATGAACCGCTTCACACGTCTTCTCTGGGGCTCTTGCCAATGCTCTGGGAGGTGGTCGGGGATTCGGATTCGAAAACATCATCTTCCATTCCTTCTTCTATTGGCTTCATCGTCGTGGAGGCTTTTGTCAGAGGATTTTTCTCTGGAGAGAGAGAGAAACAACGCTTATTGTCAGTGTTCATTCTCTTATCTGTTTCCACAGCTCAACAATATCCTCACAGTAATGTGAATAACATCACTACAGCTGTTAAATACACTCTGTGCATGTTATATATCACACTGCACTTTCTGTATGGGCTTCCATTCATACGCATGTGAACGCGGGAGCCCGGACACTCCAGCTCGTGTGCGTTTGGTGAACGCTGACCTGCAGATTCATTGCATTGCATCGCATATCGTTGGACCGCGGCATGAAGGAAGTATGTTAACTGTGACATGAATTAATAATGTCTGAAATGCATGCTTTAGAGGGCATTGGTTTGCATACCCCTTTCATAATCTGCAGGAAACTGCTTCTACCACGGCTCTCGAGCTGTAGTTCCAACCACACAATGGTTTGCAGTAGTTTTCACGAGTGTGTGTTTTCAGGAGACACTGAAGCGTTAAACTACAGTGTGTTAGTAACAACAGAACTTGCAAACCATAGTTGGCTAATGGGAAACGCACTTCTGTTTAAGTCGCGTGTGGTCAGCAAACAAGCCGTTGATATGTCATGTATTCAAAGTCAATTGGATTGTTTGTCACTAGCCAATGCTGACCTGGCGAAACCATGAACCCAGTGTCTATTTAAAGCAGTGGTTCACTTTAAAATGAGAATCTCCTGATGATTTCCTCGCCCCATCTCATCCAAGATGTCCATGTCTTTCTTTCTTCAGTGGAAATTACGTTTTTTGAGGGAAATATTCCAGGATTTTTCTGCACATAATGGACTTCAATGGGAACCAACGGCTGAAGGTCCAAAGCAATGCAGTTTCAGAGGAAGGGCTTCAGAGGCTCTGACCAATCGCAGACGAGGAATAGAGTCTGATCTAGACAAACCATCCCACATGTACAACACAAATACACACGGACGTAACATAATGGCGGCAGAGTTGCGGCGGTTCTGCGTGCTTCTCGTAAACAAAGAAGCTGGCAAACAGCGGTCTCTCGAATCGGCCTTGGCCGCGACTCTGGAGTTCAGCTTTTCTTTGAGGAAAGAACAAAGAACGGCACTGAAGTCATTCTTAAGATAGGAAGATGTGTTCAGAGTCTTGTCGACCGGATACGGCGAAAGTTTAATCTCTCAACTAGCTCCGCTTCAGCTTCTCCGCTGCTCTGGTTGGTTGTAGTGCTATCCTAAGACAAGCGTTTATCCTGCCCCTCGGATTGAGCCCTGCCAATGGTGTGTTCCCACACCCAACATCCTGATGTGGCTCTGGCTTGTTAGGCTAAAATTTTAACATTTTAGTCCAGTGAACTCATTGTCATGTTCAAGAAACCAGTTTGAAATGATTGGAGCTTTGTGACGGTGCATTATCCTGCTGGAAGTAGCCATCAGAGGATGGGGACATGGTGCTCATAAAGGGATGGACATGGGCAGAAACAATGCTCAGGTAGGCCGTGGCATTTAAACCATGCCCAATTGGCACTAAGGGGCCTAAAGTGTGCCAAGAAAACATCCCCCAATGGATGTGCATCCCACAAATCTCCATCAACTGCAAGATGCTCTCCTATCAATATGGGCCAACATTTCTAAAGAATGCTTTCAGCACCTTGTTGACTCAATGCCACGTAGAATTAAGGCAGTTCTGAAGGCGAAAGGGGTCAAACACAGTATTAGAGTGTGTTCCTAATAATCCTTTAGGTGAGTGTAGATATATGATTGGCTTCATCACTCTGTCTCCTCTCCACCAATCGGCTGTTGTGTGGTGGGCGTTCTGGCACAAAATGGCTGCCGTCGCATCATCAGGTGGTGGATGAGGAGATTCCCCCCTTCTATATGTAAAGCGCTTTGAGTGCCTAGAAAAGCGCTATATAATTAGTCGACTAAAACTGGACTGGTGACTACAGTATGACTAAAACTAAATGGCATGTTAGATAAAAGACTATGACTAAAACTAAATCAATATTTGCTATCAATGAACACTGCTCTGAACACACCACACGTTCCAAAGCATGGGTCACCCTGCCCCCAGGCTTATGGGAGTGAGGTAATGCTGTTTTATTGCCACACTTTGGGTCTCTTAGTACTGACTGAGCATCGTTTAAGCGCCTCAGCGTTTGCCTTCTTCCCATAGTGCACCCTGGTGCCATGTGTTCCCCAGGTAGGTACCACAGAGTATTGCTCCTGACCAGGTCCATCCCTTTATGACCTCTTCTGATGACTATTTTTCTGCAGGATAACACGTCACAAAGCTCAAAACATCTAAACTCAAATGTCTTCACAGTCACCAGATCTCAGTCCAATAGAGCAGCTTTGGGAAGAGCTGGAACGGGAGATTCATGGATCATGACAAAATGGAGGAATGCTGAATTAAAGAATTACTAGCAAGAGTAGAGGCCAGTGAGTGTGTGTGTGTGTAGCTCATTATCTCTTAACCACACGAGTTTAGGTGAAAATTGTACGACGGCATGTTTTATGGCAAGATGTTATGGGCAAACTCATCAAATGTGTGTTAAAGGTTAACTTCATAACAGGTCTGGTTATCAGAAGTCACTTGCTCTGAGCACTGGAAGGGAGTTAATCGACTTTCTGGTTATGTTCAAAATGACAATTGGGTCATTTGTGTTGGGGTTGAGGAAGACAGTGAGATAAAAAAAGAAGCCATCTTACACCCCATCAGGCCCGATCTGAGGTCACAGCTAGAGGAGGAACAGGAGGAGAAACGTCAGCCCAGATTAATAGACTGAAATCACACCAATGCACTTCCACAGGTTTAGTATCTATGAGCTGGCACTGGGACAGGTGGAGATGGAGAATGCGCGTTAGAGAAGTTTAGGAGAGGCGGAGGCGTGTTGTGGGATGAGGGTCTGATGGCGTACGGTGCTTAGTGTGGTTAGCGATGGAGACGGCTGTGGACTTACGCAGTGATGATCCAGTCGAGCCGCCTCTCAGGATCTGGTTGAGCACGTCGTCCGTGTCGCTGGTGCTCGCCATACTGTTCCTCATCTGCATCATGGACAGCTGAGAGCAAAGGCTCGGCTGCCGGTCCATCTTCTTCACAGCCTACGGCCCAATCATCACTTCAGTTAAACCCACATAACCAAAGTATGTAACAAGCATGCTATGAAAACGCTAACTGCGTTCACACCGGACGTGAATGAAGCGAATAAATCGTGCTATTCGCGTGTAGTTGGTTATTTTAAAATATGGTGAATAAGCTAGTGATGCACCGATCATGATTTTACATGTCCGATTCCGATACCGATTTTTTTTTTCAAGAAAACTGGCCGATTCCAATACCGATTTTCTTTTTTTACACAATAAAAGACCAAAAGTATACATGAACAAGATGTTTATTTGGTATTTAACAGGCTAAATTGGCTTTTGGCTATTGCAAACAAGTCCGCAATCTGAAATGAAAAGGCTGAAAGGTGAAATTAAAGGCAACAACTGCATATTCTGCAATCCAAACAAAGATGTTACTTAAATCAGCATTTGTTTTTAAATTCAGTGTCAAGAAAAAAAGTCTTTACCAGTGAAATTAAATAAAACCAAATTATATAATTGTTCCAAATTTGTTAAATCAAATAATGTTTAGTGCAACGGAAACAAACTAAGATGCTACAGCAGGTGCTTTTTAAATCAAATGAAGTCAATGTAATTTTAAGGTAAAATAAAAATGATCATCCTATACAGAACTGATAGTATTTCATTTCAAAAGTGCATGCATGTTCTTCTTTAGGCTACAAAAATAAATATTTCGTAAATAAGCTGAACAAACGCTCACCATCTGAGAGGTAAGCTCGCGCAACTTCAGCTCGCGCAACTTCAGCTCGCGCAACTTCAGCTCGCGCAGGAAAGCGTCTCTTCATTCCCTTCAGCGGATTTCGTCTCTTCCCTCAGTTCTCCAGTTTTCGTTTGTAACACACAAGTGACATGTTCGCGAATGATTGGAATATAGGCGTATGTGCACGCGGGCGCACTTCCGAAAAATCGGCAGAAAAATACAAAGAAAACCAGTTTTTGGCCGGTCAACCGGTGCATCCCTAGAATAAGCTCAATCTGCCGGCTTTAGCTAGCTTGTAGTCTCAATAGAGTGAATTCAGAGGGATCGGGACACTTTTTCCAAGTCATCTCAATGGCAGAAAGTGTCCCAATGACCCTGAGATCACTCTATATATCGCTCAAACTGAGTAAAGAGCGTTTATTACAACTCACCAGACTGTCCGACCTCCTCACCCACTTTCTTCCAAGCAAGATCCTTTTATTCTCTATAAAGTATGAATATGTATCATACAGCTCCGGGTATCCACATATGATTCTGTCCTCATTGTTGTCACCATAGATATACATAATAAAGGCTAGATGTCTTACGGCGGAGTCTCTAACGTCATCAGCGGCGGCCATCTTGTCACAGGCGGCCATCTTGTCACAGGCGAGCTTTCTGGCGGGCTCCTGATGTGAGGCGAGTTATCTGAACAGAAATACTCTTATCTCACTGAAATCTGGACGGATATACAAATGGTTTGGTTTCTTACAAACGTTATTAACGTGGCTATAATTCTGGATGCTTGAACAAATTATGAATAATGAATTCATAAGTATGCAGTGTCATAACTACATCTCTGACGTTTATAACAAACCAAACAGTTTGAAAATCGGTAGAAAATTGAGCAAATTATGGTTATTTAAAAAGTGCTGGCCCCATTAAAACACAATGAGTGAGCGAGCTGACTGTGACAAGATGGCCGCCAGATGTGGACGTCGACCTCCATTGGCCAGCAGCGGACGCGACATCTAGACTTTATTATGTATATCTATAGTTGTCACTACTAGAGCAAGCTCCTGATTGGTTACCGCGGCGTGAATATCCACCAAAGTTCGGATTTTTTCAACTTTTACGCGCGTCAAACGCTCAATTTGTGTCATTTGCGCGAATCACACCATGTCATGTCTATTCGCGTCTTTGCATTGACTTAACACAAAAATGTTGGTGGGTCCTCTCTCAGATAATTTTTAGTGGTGTAGATGCCATTTACATTAAGTACAAATATATCGCCTTGTTTGCTAAACATCTGGTTGGACTAGACAAGTTTACGGTAATCACAATGTCTTTGACAGCGGCAGTAGTGTAGGGGTAAGACGCATGGCATTAAGTTTTGACGCAAATCGACCGGCGGTTCGAATCCGCCTTTTGCCAAACTAACTCTAACCCTTTTCCAATCACATATCAGATCAGAAAGGCATTTATTTTCAATAAAAATTAAGAAAATATTAGAAAAGTGGAAATAAAGTGTCTAACATGTGTTTAATAAGTGTTTATCGATTAGGGGTAGGTAAACAGACATGTGCTGCATTAGAGACGATAAAAGTGGGTGGGTCCAATGTCATTGATCGTAAAAAGTGGGTGGGTCCAATGTCATTGATCGTAAAAAGTGGGTGGGTCCAATGTCATTGTTCGTAAAAAGTGGGTGGGTCCAATGTAATTGATCGTAAAAAGTGGGTGGGTCCAATATCATTGATCGTAAAAAGTGGGTGGGTCCAATATCATTGATCGTAAAAAGTGGGTGGGTCCAATATCATTGATCGTAAAAAGTGGGTGGGTCCAATGTAATTGATCGTAAAAAGTGGGTGGGTCCAATGTAATTGATCGTAAAAAGTGGGTGGGTCCAATGTCATTGATCGTAAAAAGTGGGTGGGTCCAATATCATTGATTGTAAAAAGTGGGTGGGTCCAATATCATTGATCGTAAAAAGTGGGTGGGTCCAATGTCATTGATCGTAAAAAGTGGGTGGGTCCAATGTCATTGATCGTAAAAAGTGGGTGGGTCCAATGTAATTGATCGTAAAAAGTGGGTGGGTCCAATATCATTGATCGTAAAAAGTGGGTGGGTCCAATATCATTGATCGTAAAAAGTGGGTGGGTCCAATATCATTGATCGTAAAAAGTGGGTGGGTCCAATGTAATTGATCGTAAAAAGTGGGTGGGTCCAATATCATTGATCGTAAAAAGTGGGTGGGTCCAATATCATTGATCATAAAAAGTGGGTGGGTCCAATGTAATTGATCGTAAAAAGTGGGTGGGTCCAATGTAATTGATCGTAAAAAGTGGGTGGGTCCAATATCATTGATCGTAAAAAGTGGGTGGGTCCAATATCATTGATCGTAAAAAGTGGGTGGGTCCAATATCATTGATCGTAAAAAGTGGGTGGGTCCAATATCATTGATCGTAAAAAGTGGGTGGGTCCAATATCATTGATCATAAAAAGTGGGTGGGTCCAATGTAATTGATCGTAAAAAGTGGGTGGGTCCAATGTAATTGATCGTAAAAAGTGGGTGGGTCCAATGTAATTGATCGTAAAAAGTGGGTGGGTCCAATATCATTGATCGTAAAAAGTGGGTGGGTCTTGTCCCGCCCACATACAATGGTTCCAACGCCCATGACTTAACATGTAAATCACTCTTCATTTGTGTCTGGTGTGAACGCACAATTAAAGTCCAGTTTTCTTAAACATGTTTTCTTGGTTATGTGAACGTTAAGGAAACATTCAGTTGTATCATTCTTCAAACATTTTCGAAATGTTACTTTTGTTTTTTCAGAACGTTCCTAGAATGTTCAAGTCGTAACATTTAAAAAACTGAAGTGTTTCAGGAAACAAATTCCATGAATAATGTATGAATGCTTTTGAGAACATTATTAAAGACCAGATATGTTTGAACAAATGTTCTAATAGCGTTACTGCAAGAACGTTTTTTGGGAGTAGGCATGGTATTAGCGAGAGCGATATTGGAATATCATATTAATAAATGCTGGACGGCTTGTGTTGCTCAATGCCATGCAATTTATTTTAAAACATATTGTATGACGGAGAAAGTTACTGTGCATTGATGAGTTTCTGTCCATCAATGATCCACACAGTGTCTAATAAAACACATCAGATATTAAAGCGCCGCTAGTGTTGCCATGGTTACCACACAATAACACCGCGGTGATGATGTCACTGATGAGCGACACACACACATGGGGAAAATCACTGATTTAAACTTTTGGGATAATGAACACAAGTCAACACAATATATAACACGTATCTAGTGGATATTCAAATCCAGAAATCTTACATATTGTGCCTTTAATATGTTTTTTAAGAATTGGACTGGTTTGCCGTTACCATTCTCATTTAAATTAGATTCAAAGACATTTGTATGTAGGCACAGATTATATTTGTCTACAAAAATAATTTAAAGAAAATAAGTAGGCATTTAACGTAGTCTACCTCCTTTTGAATATACGGTCAAATGTCTTCAGTGTCACATGACCCTTGACTAATAATTCTCTCACATTCATTTATCATAGAAATCTTTTGTAACATTGCAAATGTCTTTTTTTCTTTTTCTAAATCATACTTACCAAACGTTTGAATAGTAGTGTCTCACGGTTTCCATAACAAAATAGCAGCGCAACGGTTTTCAACACTGATAATAATCATAAATGTGTGTTGATCATCAGATCCTCATATGAGAATGATCAGTGAAGGGTCATGTGACACCTAAGACTGGAGTAATGATGATAATAAATCACACTTTACTGTATATTCACATAGAGAACACATGATCTACACTGGAGGAATATTACACTGTTTACTGATTTTATGATTTTACTGTATTTTTAATAAATTAAATGCAGCTTTGGTGAATGGAAAAGACTTCTAAAAACATTTTAAAAAAACGTACAGATCAAAAACACTTGAAAATGTGTGTGTGTGTGTGTGTGTGTGAGTGTGTATATACGTTTTCTTAAATATATACACATATACGTGTAATTACATATACATAATTATACACAGCACACACATACATTATGTGAACAAACTTATATTTTGGGTGTGATTAATCATTTGACAGCACTAATATACACACACTCACATATATGTGTGTGTGTGTGTGTGTGGGGGCATGTTTTTGTGAAATATCAGGACACAAATGTGTATAATGACATGGGTATGACAAAAAGAGGGTGAAATATGAGGACGTTCCCCATGTCCTCACTTTTCAAAATGCTTATAAATCACACAGAACAAGTTTTTTTTCACAGAAAGTGAACTGCACAGTCTCCTGTGAGGGTTAGGTTTAGGTTTAGGGGCAGTGTGTGTGTGTGTGTGTGTGTGTGTGTGTGTGTGTGTGTGTGTGTGTGTGTGATGGGTAGGTTTAGGGTCAGTGTAAGGGGATAGAAAATACGGTTTGTACGGTATAAAAACCATTACGCCTATGGAATGTCCTCACATTTCACAAAAACAAACGTGTGTGTGTGTGTGAGATGGGTAGGTTTAGGGGCAGGGGCAGTGTGTGTGTGTGTGTGTGTGTGTGTGTGTGTGTGTGTGTGTGTGTGTGTGTGTGTGTGATGGGTAGGTTTAGGGGCAGGGTCAGTGTAAGGGGATAAAAAATACGGTTTGTACGGTATAAAAACCATTACGCCTATGGAATGTCCTCACATTTCACAAAAACAAACGTGTGTGTGTGTGTGCATATTACTGCTGTCAAATGATTAATCACACCCAAAATATAAGTTTGTATATAGATATATATATGTGTGTGTGTGTTGCTATAAATCTCAAGAAAAATGTTTAGTCTTGTGACCAGTAGAGGAGCAGTACATGAGTGTTTCCTGACCTTGTCGCTCAGGGTTGGATCGTTGAGCGAGTAGAGCTTGTTGGTGATGTCTTTGCCGATGAGGTACCGGAAAACCTCGTTCAGAAACGACTCGGACTCCAGGAAGTACGTCAGGCGCTCTCTCGACCAGCACAGGAGTTTGCAGTTTTCCTCCGCTGTGATGGTCACCTGGACATTCATGAGACAGATCATTCTGAAGGGTGTGTGTGAGTTTACTCTTCCTCACAATGACCAGAAATGTGATGTTGTCCTTATTTGGCTCTATATACACTATATTGCCATAAGTGTTGTGACGCCTGCCTTCACACACACATGAGCTTCCATTCTTCATCCGTAGGGTTTAATATGGAGTTTGTCGCTCTAACAGCTCCAGCTCTTCTTTCCTCAAGGTTTAGGAGTGTGTTTATGGGGATTCTTCATTTGTGATGTTGGACGAGAAGGCCTGGCTCTCAGTCTCCGCTCTAATTCAACCCAAAGACTCCAGTTCCTCCACACCAAACTCCTCATCCATGTCTTTATGGAGCGACGCTTTGAGCACTGGTCATGCTGGGACAGGAAGGTTCCAGTTCCCCAAACTGGGCCCACAAAGTTGGGAGCATGAAATTGTCCAAAATGTCTTGCATTAAGAGTTCCTTTCACTGCAACTAACCCCTGAAAAACAACCCCACCCCATAATCCCCCCTCCATAAAACTTTACACTTGGCACAATACTGTCAGGCAAGTCCCGTTCTCCAGACTCGTCCATGGGATTGTCAGACAGAGAAGCGTGATTGGTCACTCAGAGAACACGTCTCCACTGCTCTAGAGTCCAGTGGCGGCGCGCTTTACCCCACTGCATCCCACGCTTTGCATTGCACTTGGTGATGTGCGGCTTGGATGAGCAGCTCGGCCATGGAAACCCATTCCATGAAGCTCTACACACTGTTCTTGAGCTCATCTGAAGGCCACAGAAGTTTGGAGGTCTGGAGCTCTTAACTCTGCAGAAAGTTGGCCACTTCTGTGACCCTCAGCATGCGCTGACCCCGCTCTGTGACCCTCAGCATGCGCTGACCCCACTCTGTGACCCTCAGCATGCGCTGACCCCACTCTGTGACCCTCAGCATGTGCTGACCCCGCTCTGTGACCCTCAGCATGCGCTGACCCCGCTCTGTTACCCTCAGCATGCGCTGACCCCGCTCTGTGACCCTCAGCATGTGCTGACCCCGCTCTGTGACCCTCAGCATGTGCTGACCCCGCTCTGTTACCCTCAGCATGCGCTGACCCCGCTCTGTGACCCTCAGCATGCGCTGACCCCGCTCTGTGACCCTCAGCATGTGCTGACCCCGCTCTGTGACCCTCAGCATGTGCTGACCCCCCTCTGTGACCCTCAGCATGCGCTGACCCCGCTCTGTGACCCTCAGCATGTGCTGACCCCGCTCTGTGACCCTCAGCATGTGCTGACCCCGCTCTGTGACCCTCAGCATGTGCTGACCCCGCTCTGTGACCCTCAGCATGTGCTGACCCCGCTCTGTGACCCTCAGCATGTGCTGACCCCCCTCTGTGACCCTCAGCATGCGCTGACCCCGCTCTGTGACCCTCAGCATGTGCTGACCCCGCTCTGTGACCCTCAGCATGCGCTGACCCCGCTCTGTGACCCTCAGCATGTGCTGACCCCGCTCTGTGACCCTCAGCATGCGCTGACCCCGCTCTGTGACCCTCAGCATGTGCTGACCCCGCTCTGTGACCCTCAGCATGTGCTGACCCCGCTCTGTGACCCTCAGCATGCGCTGACCCCGCTCTGTGACCCTCAGCATGCGCTGGTCCCGCTCTGTGGCCCTCAGCATGTGCTGACCCCGCTCTGTGACCCTCAGCATGTGCTGACCCCGCTCTGTGGCCCTCAGCATGCGCTGACCCCGCTCTGTGACCCTCAGCATGCGCTGGCCCCGCTCTGTGGCCCTCAGCATGCGCTGACCCCGCTCTGTGACCCTCAGCATGCGCTGGCCCCGCTCTGTGGCCCTCAGCATGCGCTGACCCCGCTCTGTGACCCTCAGCATGCGCTGACCCCGCTCTGTGGCCCTCAGCATGCGCTGACCCCGCTCTGTGACCCTCAGCATGTGCTGACCAAGCTCTGTGACCCTCAGCATGTGCTGACCCCGCTCTGTGGCCCTCAGCAAGCGCTGGCCCCGCTCTGTGACCCTCAGCATGCGCTGACCCCGCTCTGTGACCCTCAGCATGCGCTGACCCCGCTCTGTGGCCCTCAGCATGCCCTGACCCCGCTCTGTGACCCTCAGCATGCGCTGACCCCGCTCTGTGGCCCTCAGCATGCGCTGACCCCGCTCTGTGGCCCTCAGCATGCGCTGGCCCCGCTCTGTGACCCTCAGCATGCGCTGACCCCGCTCTGTGACCCTCAGCATGCGCTGACCCCGCTCTGTGGCCCTCAGCATGCCCTGACCCCGCTCTGTGACCCTCAGCATGCGCTGACCCCGCTCTGTGGCCCTCAGCATGTGCTGACCCCGCTCTGTGACCCTCAGCATGCGCTGGCCCCGCTCTGTGACCCTCAGCATGCGCTGGCCCCGCTCTGTGACCCTCAGCATGCGCTGACCCCGCTCTGTGGCTGAGTTGCTGTTGTTCCATTGGTCCAACACCTGAACTCAGTGATTTGGAGGGGCGGCCCAATACTTCTGGCGATATAGTGTATATTATATAATATTAACTGGGTGTAGAAATGACAAGGTTGATGTGAAATGCTGTGGTAATTGACCTATCGGTAAGCCCCTCCCCTTGAACGCAGATGAGCCAATAGCAGTTGAGTATCAGTTGCGCTGGGACCAGAACTCGGACATCTTTAGGTTTCACCGCCATAGAGAAACATTGGAAAATCTGAAGCTTTCATCGGTTTGATGGTGTTTATGCTACAAAAATGCTCAAATGTCGTGCCTGAGGAACTGCAACACTGACTCCAGAGATCCTGAGAGGATTTTCTGTTTGTCAAACTCTCGTTAAGTTACGATTAAAATCCCTGCTAACATACAAACCGAAATAACTAACTGTTCTCACATCATGTAACGTTAACACTGTAGGTCAAAAACACAAAGGTCTACATTTCAGTGCCTCTCCATATTAAACTGGTTATATGTAAATTAATTTCATTTTATATATGTTTAAGGTCTACATTATCTGCCCTACTAAGGAGGACTCCTATTTTGATGGGTATTATAGTCTAGTAGTGAAAGGAAGAGCTCGCACGCAGTTTATCGGAGTTGTTTTGCAGATACAAAGTTTACCAGTTATTAACTGCACCCCTGAAAAGGCATACGCTCTGTGTGTGTTTACTGTTAGTTGTATGAGTGTTTTTGTGTAATTTGCTGTGTGTGTTAATGGTAATGCAACGGAGAGTTCGTTTGTGAATGAGACGTTAATGCGCACTTCTTATGCTTTGTTTTATGATTATTTTTTTTCAATAAACTTGATAAACCATCAGTAAAGTTTGGCCATCATTCAGACGGGATATACGTTACATTCTGTGTCCAAAAACATCTTGGGATAAGGTTATCACACTGACAGCTGTCATTGTAAGATATAGCAACTCCGTTTGTTTGTCCGAGTTAGCAACAGTAACTAAGGGGGGCGGGGCTTACCGATAGGTCAATTACAAAAAGCACACCAGCGAGTATTTACACTTCAAACACATTACCTGAAACCTCTCACCCCTGTTCATCTGAGTCGACCTGAACTCTGGAGAGTCGATGAAGGCATTGGTGTAAATATTATGCAAGAAGTGTCCGCGGTACGAAACCTTCATCCTGTGTCAAAGGCATAAACTTGGTCAAGAGTCACACGTTACAGGAGAGCCACACTCAGGTGAAGGGAAGCACTCACTTCCCCTTGAGCAGAATGCTGAGGCGCTCGTCCACAGACGTCTTGTCCTCCGCCGCGTACACCTGCCCCTTCTTCAGGGTCTGGATGGTGCAGAACTGGCCGGTGAGCCTCTGAAACACCGCCTCCCGCACGTGAAGGGGCTCGAACAGACGCTTGTACACCGATTTCAGCTCACGGTCGATCTTAATCTGGAATTAAACAGACAAACACTGTAGGCACAGTATAGGAGTGGACGGAGTCTATGCTAATAGGGCGGAGTCTGTCAGCAGTCGTGGGTGGGGTGTATGCTAATAGGGTGGAGTCTGTCATCAGTCATGGGTGGGGTCTATGCTAATAGGGCGGAGTCTGTCATCAGTCATGGGTGGGGTCTTTGCTAATAGGGTGGAGTCTGTCATCACATCAGTCATGGGTGGGGTCTATGCTAATAGGGCGGAGTCTGTCATCAGTCATGGGTGGGGTCTATGCTAATAGGGTGGAGTCTGTCATCAGTCATGGGTGGGGTCTATGCTAATAGGGCGGAGTCTGTCATCAGTCGTGGGTGGGGTCTATGCTAATAGGATGGAGTCTGTCAGCAGTCATGGGTGGGGTCTATGCTAATAGGGCGGAGTCTGTCATCAGTCGTGGACGGGGTCTATGCTAATAGGGCGGAGTCTGTCAGCAGTCGTGGACGGGGTGTATGCTAATAGGGTGGAGTCTGTCATCAGTCATGGGTGGGGTCTATGCTAATAGGGTGGAGTCTGTCATCAGTCGTGGACGGGGTCTATGCTAATAGGGTGGAGTCTGTCATCAGTCATGGGTGGGGTCTATGCTAATAGGGTGGAGTCTGTCATCAGTCATGGGTGGGGTCTATGATAATAGGGCGGAGTCTATCATCAGTCGTGGGTGGGGTCTATGCTAATAGGGTGGAGTCTGTCAGCAGTCATGGGTGGGGTCTATGCTAATAGGGCGGAGTCTGTCATCAGTCGTGGACGGGGTCTATGCTAATAGGGCGGAGTCTGTCAGCAGTCGTGGACGGGGTCTATGCTAATAGGGCGGAGTCTGTCATCAGTCGTGGACGGGGTCTATGCTAATAGGGCGGAGTCTGTCATCAGTCATGGGTGGGGTCTATGCTAATAGGGTGGAGTCTGTCATCAGTTGTGGGAGGAGTCTATGCTAATAGGGCGGAGTCTGTCATCAGTCGTGGGTGGGGTCTATGCTAATAGGGTGGAGTCTGTTAACAGTCGTGGGTGGGTCTATGCTAATAGGGCGGAGTCTGTCATCAGTCATGGGTGGGGTCTATGCTAATAGGGTGGAGTCTGTCATCAGTCATGGGTGGGGTCTATGCTAATAGGGCGGAGTCTGTCATCAGTCGTGGGTGGGGTCTATGCTAATAGGGTGGAGTCTGTCAGCAGTCATGGGTGGGGTCTATGCTAATAGGGCGGAGTCTGTCATCAGTCGTGGACGGGGTCTATGCTAATAGGGCGGAGTCTGTCAGCAGTCGTGGATGGGGTCTATGCTAAAAGGGCGGAGTCTGTCATCAGTCGTGGGTGGGGTCTATGCTAATAGGGTGGAGTCTGTCATCAGTCATGGGTGGGGTCTATGCTAAAAGGGTGGAGTCTGTCATCAGTCGTGGGAGGAGTCTATGCTAATAGGGCGGAGTCTGTCATCAGTCGTGGGAGGGGTCTATGCTAATAGGGCGGAGTCTGTCATCAGTCGTGGGAGGGGTCTATGCTAATAGGGCGGAGTCTGTCATCAGTCGTGGGTGGAGTCTGTGCTAATAGGGCGGAGTCTGTCATCAGTCGTGGGTGGAGTCTGTGCTAATAGGGCGGAGTCTGTCAGCAGTCATGGGTCGGGTCTATGCTAATAGTGTGGAGTCTGTCATCAGTCGTGGGTCGGGTCTATGCTAATAGGGTGGAGTCTGTCATCAGTCGTGGGTGGGGTCTATGCTAATAGGGCGGAGTCTGTCATCAGTCGTGGGTGGGGTCTATGCTAATAGGGTGGAATCTGTCATCAGTCGTGGGTGGGGTCTATGCTAATAGGGTGGTCTGTCATCAGCCGTGGGCGGGGTCTACGCTAATAGGGTGGAGTCTGTCATCAGTCGTGGGTGGGGTCTATGCTAATTGGGCGGAGTCTGTCATCAGTCGTGGGTGGGGTCTATGCTAATAGGGTGGAGTCTGTCATCAGTCGTGGGTGGGTCTATGCTAATAAGGCGGAGTCTGTCAGCAGTCATGGGTGGGGTCTATGCTAATAGGGCGGAGTCTGTCATCAGTCATGGGTGGAGTCTATGCTAATAGGGTGGAGTCTGTTAGCAGTCGTGGGCGGGGTCTATGCTAATAGGGCGGAGTCTGTCATCAGTCGTGGGCGGGGTCTAAGTAAATATGACGTGACACTGCTAGAATCTGCAAATGGCTTGTTCTCTCTTGAGACTTTGCTTATGATTTATGACGTTTAAAAAAGAGGAATGGCCACCATTATAGGGTGTGTAAAACACTGCCCACACACCAATGTTCAAAATTTTGCATAATAGCTCCCCATTAAAGTCCCCAGTCCTCAAGCTTTACTCACCGGCCTGCGCTTATAAAGCAGGAAGAAGAAGTGCATGAAGTTGACCAGCAGGAACACCAGGTTCCACACCATCACGTCCAGCCCACATCTGTACAGCACCGCCCAGGCCATGAGCAGAGCGCAGCCTGACCTCCACAACACACACACATGCTCAGCACAACGACACACACTCGTCCTTAAAGGAACACTACACTTTTTTTGAAAATAGGCTCATTTTACAAGTCCCTTAGAGTTAAATAGTTCAGTTTGACCGTTTTTGAATCCATTCAGCCGATCTTTGTATCTGGCGGTAGCACTTCTAGCATAGCTTAGCATACATCATTGGTCATTTTTTTAATGAGATGCTAATGGGCTAATCAGAATCAAAGACACTTTCAATATTTTTCCTATTTAAAACTTGACTCTTCTACAGTTACATCGTGTGCAAAGATGAAAAGTTGCGATTTTCTACACCTATATGGCTAGGAACTACTTTCTGTAGGATTACAAATTTATACATTGTTATATCTAGTGTTTCCAATGTAATAGAATATAACTGAAAACATTATCTATATTTGTGTTTTACATTTTGTAAGGAGATTACGTCAGGCTGTGTAAGTGGTTGAGACATTAAGTCTTTTGTCTTTATGCACTTCCTGACTATTTATTTACAAGTTTAGAGCAATACTGCCTGAGTGATTGGATTAGCATCTATGCATTTGAATGCCACTGTTTTGCTGACTGAATTACGGCTGATGAGACAGGAATGTTTAGGGTGTGTCTCTATTTCCCTATGTCTCCTCCCCTGCTGTATAATCCCTCCCCTTGAAATGTATATAAAATACAATGTTCAACTGGCTTTAGTCAGACTTGGAACCTCAGCGGAAAGACAGCACGTTTTTTCTCAATAAAGAATCCTGCTGAAAAACCTATCCAAGTTCTCCTGGTCTCTACTTCAAGAGACAACAGAAGTTCACAACATTTCTCATTCCTGCGTAATAGTCGTGGATCTTCGCGGCCGTACCATGGCAATGATATTACAGCGTCTGAAAGTAGTCCAGCTGGGGAACTTTCAATGTGACGGCACTAAGTTCGTGTAGTTGCAGAGAAAGTTTCAGGCTTGCAGCCGACAAATTGTGTTGTGGATTTAGCTGTGATTAGCCATGGTTCTGTGTGTTGTGGATTTAGCTGTGATTAGCCATGGTTCTGTGTGTTGTGGATTTAGCTGTGATTAGCCATGGTTCTGTGTGTTGTGGCTTTAGCTGTGATTAGCCATGGTTCTGTGTGTTGTGGATTTAGCTGTGATTAGCCATGGCTCTGTGTGTTGTGGCTTTAGCTGTGATTAGCCATGGTTCTGTGTGTTGTGGATTTAGCTGTGATTAGCCATGGTTCTGTGTGTTGTAAAGGGCTGTGATTAGCCATGGTTCTGTGTGTTGTGGATTTAGCTGTGATTAGCCATGGTTCTGTGTGTTGTGGATTTAGCTGTGATTAGCCATGGTTCTGTGTGTTGTGGCTTTAGCTGTGATTAGCCATGGTTCTGTGTGTTGTGGATTTAGCTGTGATTAGCCATGGTTCTGTGTGTTGTAATGGGCTGTGATTAGCCATGGTTCTGTGTGTTGTGGATTTAGCTGTGATTAGCCATGGTTCTGTGTGTTGTGGATTTAGCTGTGATTAGCCATGGTTCTGTGTGTTGTGGATTTAGCTGTGTGATTAGCCATGGTTCTGTGTGTTGTGGATTTAGCTGTGTGATTAGCCATGGTTCTGTGTGTTGTGGATTTAGCTGTGATTAGCCATGGTTCTGTGTGTTGTGGATTTGCCAGTGCCCAGATAGCAACATTGTGTCGGCCCACATCTGGCACTTGTGGTATACTGATCTGGGCCATATGCTGCATGGAATGACGGCCCTTGAGTGACCACTTCTGTTTGCCAGATCTGGGCCACAAGCAGGCCAGAGCAATGCCACATGTTAGCCAAGAGCAAATCATTAAATCTCTAAAGATCTCAGCAGAGGAGGATTAAACAACTCCACAAACAGCATACCCAGCTTCACACATTACTAACCAGACTGACTTTATTTCTGTCAGACAACTACAGAAGCTCTCATTGAGAATTAACAGAAGTTTAACTCTGATGTGTTTCATCTGAAGTCACCATGACAGTGATCAGTGTTTCCATTAGTTGGGCTCTTTACTCTTATTAAGGGTCTTCCTCTTTTGGCTTCTACGAATGTGTGTTGGTAAAACATTTGAAGTAGCAAAGGAAGCGACATCCGGTGAACATGATTACCTGGTGATGGTTTTTAAATCGATGGTTTTAAAAAGAGCCCAACTAATGGAAACACTGATCACTGTCATGGTGACTTCAGATGAAACACATCAGAGTTAAACTTCTGTTAATTCTCAATGAGAGCTTCTGTAGTTGTCTGACAGAAATAAAGTCAGTCTGGTTAGTAATGTGTGAAGCTGGTAATGCTGTTTGTGGAGTTGTTTAATCCTCCTCTGCTGAGATCTTTAGAGATTTAATGTCTTCTTTCATCTTCAGTTGATTTAATCTAAGGCTGTGGCTGAAGTCAGCTGTAGTTCTTGTCTTTCTGCTCGTCTCTTTTTCTGTTCTCTTCTCTCTTCAGTGATTCTGCTTGTTAACAGGTTTATTAAGGCTGAGCTGACTCCATATCTAATATACACAGATTTTGTGGCTCAGATAAGGTCCAGTTCTGGTTTATTTCTTTGCTCTTGGCTAACATGTGGCATTGCTCTGGCCTGCTTGTGGCCCAGATCTGGCAAACAGGAGTGGTCCATTCAAGGGCCGTCATTCCACGCAGCATATGGCCCAGATCAGTATACCACAAGTGCCAGATGTGGGCCAGATCTGGGCCGACACAATGTTATGTGGGTGTGATTAGCCATGGTTCTGTGTGTTGTAAAGGGCTGTGATAGTAAGTTGAAGGTGTAACTACCACCATGTTACACAGAATACCAACCAATCATTGCGCCGCTGCAGCCATGGTACGGCCGCGAAGATCCGCGACTATTACGCAGAAATGAGAAAGTAGTTCCTAGCCATGTAGGTGTAGAAAATCACAACTTTTCATTTTCAGTTGTTCTTAGCACACGATGTAACTGTAGAAGAGTCAAGTTTTAAATAGGAAAAATATTGAAAGTGTCTTTGGTCATTTTTTGAATGAGATGCTAATGGACTGATCAGATTCAATGATGTATGCTAAGCTATGCTAAAAGTGCTACCGCCAGATACAAAGATCGGCTGAATGATTCAAAACGGTAAAACTCAACTATTTAACTCTAGGGGAGTTGTTCCTTTAAAGGGTCAGTTCACTCAAAGATGAAGATCCTGTCATTCCTCCTCCTCATGTCGTCTCAAACCCATCAGACCTTGCACACACAAAGCACAGCATCGCTTCATAAAACAAATTGCAAATGACACTGAGGATAAACCTCTGGACCCCTTTACTGATGTCTCTCCTATGGGTTGCCAATGGAGGGGTCAGAGGGCGCTCAGAGTCCATCCCAAATCTCTTCATCTGTGGTCTGAAGATGATGGAAGGTCTGACGGGTTTGAGACGACATGAGGATAGACTTTCAAAATATTCTGTGCAGGTGTTAATATTATATTCAATTATAACTGATATAGAGAACATGTATTATTTTCACGTGATTAAAACAATATAATTTTCCCGACTCAGATTTGAGTGGTTTTGATCAACATCATTCAATCCTGTTGTGTTAATGATATTGTGTAGTATTTTGAATTAGCTGTTATGTTTAAATAATTCTGTTGTGTTTTTACAGTTTTTCTCAGTCGCTTTGGTACATTGAAATTCTCAAAGTGACCTGTTCAATCTTCAAATCATTGTGTCACTTGTGCACATCAAAAAAGCAATTTCTCATTTCTTTGGACAAGTTGCAAATGCTTGTGTGCATCCATGCAAATGATCATGTCCAATTCTCTGCTGTTTCCTACATTATCAGTTGCTTATGTCATGATCAGGATGTATTATAATGGGTCTGTTGAATAGTCTCACCCCCACAACATTTAGGCATTAGTTCATAGCAGAAGTCTTTACATGCAAAATGGTTGAACAAGTTGTCATAATATAAGCATATTTCTATACATTTCCATTAGACGTTCACATTTCTACTTTTGTTTTTCTGGGGGTTTTTTTCTCTTTGTGCTATGCAGTGCTGTCTTTTCCTTTCTGTATCACAATGACATCTGTCAACAAATTACAGCACAAACAGTAAAAGTGTAAATGTGAATCTTGTCCAGTCTCTTGCAATCAAACTCACACATACACTAAGGTGTAACCTACAATTTACAATAATTGTCATCAAATCTTCAGCCATATTTACATCAGAACATCCTCCAGAGTACAGTTATATTGACAGCATGACTGAGCAATCTGACTGTGTTATTCATACACAATGACACAAGCTCTGGTCATTCTGATGGCAGACATGTTCATTGACACAGAGATTTACTTCTGAGAGATGAACTGAGGATTTTGAGCAAGAGACTGCACTGTAAAAAAAATCCCCATAAAATTTACGGTAAAAAACCGGCAGCTGTGGTTGCCAGAACTTTACCGTAAAAAATACGGCAGTAACGTTTTAGGTTTTTTGGGACAGCACCATATAATTTAAAGTTTTATAATGTAATAATTATGGTTAAAATATGTTTTATTTTACAGTTCAAAACTGTATAATTTAAAGGTTTATATTGTAATGATTATGTTTACACTGTAAACAATTTACGGTAAAAAAAACATATTTCATTAACTGAAATAATGTTAAATTGCCAATCTATTGAAATACTAATATCTATGTACCTTTGATATATACGGACAACCACCAATCACAGTGGAGATGAGAATCACATGATGAATCAAAGCTCATCACAAGCAGCTTTTAAGAAGACAATACTAATATATAGAAGAGCTCAGTGTCATTCACACACACACACACTAAACACCATCACGGTAAAAACAGATGACATTTAAAAAATGCAATAAACATTAATTTAACAACATCAGATGTAACTTAAACCCTAATGTACATAACTGATTAGAAAAAACAAAGAAGTAACATAGTTATTGCAATGAAAATACATCAAATGCGAAGTGTCACGCAGGGAATTCTGGGAATGTCGATTTACGGGTTTTCACTGTAAATTACACAATGACTTGTTTTTTTTTTCACTTCCAAAAACTGTATATTTAACAGTATTTTACTGTAAAATTAGATGAAATGTAAGGTTAGATCTATTACAGTTATTCCCCGTATATAGTACGGATACTTTCTGTTAACCAATGAACTGTTTTTCACCGAAGCATTTTTACAGTAAAATACCGTTAAAATCACAATCATTTTTTACAATGTGGCTTTTGCAGGTAATCCATGGTGTTTTGCTATTTGTACGAATTGTTTTGAGACTGTTTTGCAAATGTCGAGGATGATTCGAGAAATGTACCAAAGCGACTGAGAAAAACTGTAAAGCTTTATTATTATTATTTTAATTGTAGTTTCTCTCATTAGAGTAACTTATTTTGTATTGCAATGAAAACAAAGTAGTTTAGTGCATTACATCCTCCTACGTTTAGGCTTATTTAAGCACATTTAAAGAGGATCTGTTACAGTTTTTCTCAGTCGCTTTGGTACATTTCTCGAATCATCCTCGACATTTGCAAAACAGTAAGTGCATTTCTCAAAACAATTTGTACAAATAGCAAAACCCCATGGATTACCTGCAGAAGCCAGTCTCTTGCTCAAAATCCTCAGTTCATCTCTCAGAAGTAAATCTCTGTGTCAATGAACATGTCAGTGCCATCAGAATGACCAGAGCTTGTGTCATTGTGTATGAATAACACAGTCAGATTGCTCAGTCATGTTGTCAATATAACTGTACTCTGGAGGGATGTTCTGATGTAAATATGGCTGAAGATTTGATGACAATTATTGTAAATTGTAGGTTACACCTCAGTGTATGTGTGAGTTTGATTGCAAGAGACTGGACAAGATTCACATTTACACTTTTACTGTTTGTGCTGTAATTTGTTGACAGATGTCATTGCGATACAGAAAGGAAAAGACAGCACTGCATAGCACATAGAGAAAAAAAAACAGAAAAACAAAAGTAGAAATGTGAACGTCTAACGGAAATGTATAGAAATATGCTTATATTATTGTTATGTTGAAGGAGGAATGAATAAAAAGCAGACAGAACACGAGCAGTAACTTAGCATTCACTTTACTCAACTTCTTCTAGTTTTTTTTCTATACAGTTCTTACATCAGATGAACACGTAAACACCTCATTGCCGCCTAGTGGACATGAATGGTATTGCAATGCAATGGACAAGAACACAACATCTTCCCCTTTTCAGAAAGAATACAGCTGTTTGTATATCACAACAGAAATAAACAAATCAAGAATAAACAAGCATTATGAAATAAAAGATATTTAAACTTTTTGTGTCTTATTCCTTCAAATATTAACACAGCTCTCTCAAGTTTTACATATTCCTTACATATCTAAAACATAGTCCTTGGTCCAGGCAGGTGAACTTCTGATCACCCTTCTTTACCATCCAAGGTTTCTTAACTCGAACTAGATCACCAGGTTGGAATCTTGAAGGCTTTGCATTTCTTCTGGCATCCATGTACTGTTTAACTTTGTCTTGTTTCCTTTTCACACGTTCTCGTATCATGTTTCTGTCAATTTCTTTTACAGGAAAGTCCATGACTTGTAACTTGTTTCTCATACATCGACCATGGAGTAACTCAGATGGTGTAACACCCGTGGTAGCATGAGGAGTACTTCGATAGTTCATCAAGAATGTTTGAGTGAACGTCTTCCAAGGTTCTCCTTGAATCGAAGCAGTTTGTAGACAGTCTTTCAGAACTCTGTTGAACCTTTCGACTTCTCTATTCGCATTTGGATAATAAACAGAAGATCTGAAATGACGTATGTCTCTCTCTCTCAGAAACTCAGAAAACTCAGCAGAGATAAACTGAGGACCATTGTCTGAAACCAACTCCTTTGGGTTTCCTTCTCGAGTAAAAACAGTAGTCAAGAACTGTTTAACAGTAGATGTGTCAACCCTGGACGTGAAAGCGACTTCTGGCCATTTGCTGAAGTAATCCACAAGTGTTATTGCGTATCTGCAGTCAGTTGGTGCAGTTTCAAATGGTCCTACAATGTCAATGGAGACCTTTTCCCATGCGGCAGAAGGTAATTCAACAGGGTTGAGGGGAGCATCATGTGTCACGGCAGACTTGTCATTTTGTTTGCAAGTATGACAGTTGCGTATCAGGGCTTCAGTCTGGTTGTCCATCTTAGGCCACCAGTACAATTGCCTAAGTCTTTGCTCCGTGCGGACTATACCTTGATGCGATTCATGTGCCAGTTCTATGAGTTTTTTCTGTAATGACTCGGGTACCAAGAGACGGTATGTTCCCCTGACAATACATCCATCCACGACAGCAAGCTCATGTCGGACAGGAAAGTATCCCTGTAAGTCTGGATCAACATTTTTCTTGTCTTTTGGCCAACGTGTCTGTTGATATGTACGCAGTTTAGAGAATACTGGGCAGTTGTTGCATGCAGACTGGAAATCTTCTTTGGAGATTGCACTGGAAGCAAATGAAATCATAGCAACAGACTCAATGGTTTCCGCAAAGTCATGTGCAGTGTTAGCAAGAGGCAATCTTGATAAGCAATCAGCAACACTGTTCAATGAACCAGGTCTGTATTGGACATCGTAGTCAAACTCCATTAAGCGTGCAGACCATCTGGCGACACGTAACCCAGCTCGACTATTTCCTTTACTCGTGAGAAGAGTAGTAAGAGCTTGATGTTCAGTGCGTAGTAGGAATTTTCTTCCCCACAGCCATGTACGCCATTTCTCTGCAGCCCAGACACATGACAGTGCTTCCTTCTCGACAATGGAGTATTTTCGTTCAGCGTCAGACAAGGAGCGTGAAGCAAAGGCGATGGTTCTTTCTGTTCCTGTGTCATCCAGCTGAGTCAAGACAGCACCAACACCATAGTCTGAGGCGTCACAGGAAAGTATTGTGCTGTGATTGGGGTTGAATAAGGAAAGAGCAGGACTATCCACTATTGCCCGTTTGACTCGATCAAAACTTTCTTGTGCTGCAGTAGTCCAGTGGAATTCACAGTCTTTACGAAGTAAGGCTCTCATTGGCTCAACAAGAGTAGCGTAAGCAGGCACAAACTTACTGTACCAGGCACTAAGACCCAGAAATGACCGTAGTGTAGCTGCATCAGTAGGAGGGGGTGCATTTGTAATTGCAGTAGTATGAGCATCATCCGGGTGTAGGCCTTCAGCTGAGAGTCTGTATCCAAGAAAGCTAAGTGTTGCCAAGTTGAATTTGCACTTGTCTGTATTCAGTTTCAGACCAGCTTCATTAATCCTGTGCAGAACAGCTTTAAGGTTTGTTTTGTGAATGGCTTCGGACGCACCATGGACAATCACATCGTCCAAGTAACACTGTACACCATCAAGGCCTTTAAAGATCATGGTCATCATTCGTTGAAAAGCAGATGGTGCTGAACACAGTCCATATGGCACTCTACAGAACTGATATAGGCCTTCATGGGTAATGAAAGCAGTAAGTCCTCTGCTCTCCTCATGTAATTGTACTTGGTAGTATGCATTTTTGAGGTCAAGAGAAGAGAACATCACTGATCCATGCAACTCAGACAGTATGTCTTCAATCAGTGGTAAAGGATGACCATCTTGTACCACGGCCTTGTTAGGTTCCCGTAAGTCAACGCACATGCGAATTGTGTTGTTATTTCGTTTTGTGACCACGATAGGAGAAACCCACTCAGATGAATACATTTTCTCAATTATGCCATTCTCCTCTAGCATCTTGAGTTCATCTGACACTGCCGCTCGTACTGATAGAGGTAAGTGACGGAGTTTTTGTTGTACAGGCTTAATTCCAGGCCGGATCTTCACTTTGTGTGTGAAATTTTTAGCGCATCCAAATCCAGCAACAGTTGGCACGGAAACAGGACTGTTAGCAGAAACAAGTGAGATGCTGGATGGTTGAAACATTGCACAGTGAGTAGCAGGTTCAATCAAGCGACCACCCTTAATCTCAATGTCCAGCGTTTTACATAAGTCACGTCCAATGAGAGGAGTTCCTGATTCGACTATGTTAAACTCACCAGCAACAGTCTTTCCGTAGAATGTCACATTCAGTCTCAGAGAACCACAAATAGGAATGTTTTCCTTTGAATAAGTCAGAAGCTGCACTTTGGGTGGTGACAGGACGCATGAACTGAAGAACTCTTTGAATATGCGTTGTGGTAGGATCGATGCCCCAGACCCTGTATCCACCATCATCCTAATTGTACAGATCTGTGTAGGAGATGTGGGCGTAGCTATGGTAAAAGTACCCACTGGAGCTCCATCATCTGTATGGCAGTTATTCACACAGAGTACTGTCACTTCAGGTAAGCATACTTCGTTAACTGACTTTGATGCTGTCTTGCACACCTTTGAGAAATGTCCGATTTTTCCACACGCTCTGCATTTGCAGTCTTTAGCAGGGCAGGACTTATCATTTGCAAGGTGGTTAGCAGAACCACAACGGTAACACTGCTGCTGTCCCTTCACACGCTTATCCTCCCTCGACTTAATCCTTGTTTTATTTTTGTGCATTCGCGTCTTGTCTTGCTTCTCAATCGCTTCTACTTGTTTTGATTCCCCTTCAGCTATGACTTTGGCATCTGCTACTGCCGCTTCAATTTGTCTTGCAATAGCTATCGTCTTTTCAAGGGTTAAATCTGGCTCCAGTCTTTCACGAATTCGGGGCATGCACGTTTTTTTCCACAATCTGATCACGGATCATTTCATGCTCAATATTGCCAAAAGCGCATGTTTTCACTAGTTCACGAAGCGCTGCAACGTAATGATCAGTGGACTCACCCACGGCTTGAGCGCGTTGTCTGAAGCGATATCTCTCTGAAACCACGTTCAGCTTAGGAGAAAATAACTGTTTCAGTGCCTGTAAAGATCCGTCGTAAGTATCAGCGGTAAGAGGTAATGTATTGTAGATTCGTTGCCCTTCTGATCCTAAACAGTGTATCAGCAGAGCTCTCTTTCTCTCTGCAGAAAACTCTTCTCCACCGATAGCAAGCAAGTAGTTCTGAAATAACTTTTCCCATGCATCAAAGGACAGTTTCGGTTCACCAGAGCATTTCAGGAATGCTACTGGGGGTTGTAAAGAGAGTAGGGCCATCTTAACATCCTCATCGCCACTTGATATGTTGAAGGAGGAATGAATAAAAAGCAGACAGAACACGAGCAGTAACTTAGCATTCACTTTACTCAACTTCTTCTAGTTTTTTTTCTATACAGTTCTTACATCAGATGAACACGTAAACACCTCATTGCCAATGCAATGGAAAGAACACAACAATTATGACCACTTGTTCAACCATTTTACATGTAAAGACTTCTGCTATGAACTAATGGCTAAATGTTGTGGGGGTGAGACTATTCAACAGACCCATTATAACACATCCTGATCATGACATAAGCAACTGATAATGCAAGAAAAAGCAGAGAATTGTTCATAATCATTCGCATGGATGCACACAAGCATTTGCAACTTGTTCAAAGAAATGAGAAACTGCTTTTTTGATGTGCAAAAGTGACACAATGATGTGAAGATTGAACAGGTCACTTTGAGAATTTCAATTCTGATCTGAGAAAAACTGTAATATCTCGGAGCATGAAATGACCTGCAAGACCTTATGAACTCTACAGATCTGCAGCTGAGCTCATAGAGTGCATCTAAACACCTGATGATAATAATAACAGTGGTATTTATTAGCGTACCCGTGATCAGCAGCAGCCGGAGCAGGATCATGTGCAGAGTGAGGGTGCTGGGCACGAGCAGCCCCAGGCCCAGGCTCAGGTGGGCCAGGTGGAACAGCAGCTGGTGGGAATGCTCCCAGTCCTGGCATGAGGTGGCGTTGGGATGCCCAGAGGCTGCTGGGACACTGGTGGGCAGTGGAGATGACGTGTA
>JARQWZ010003679.1:77500-95000 GCA_033150135.1 Gobio occitaniae
TGTGGCTGTGTGGTTTGTCATGATGGGACGATATTTGAAAATCTGAGGGTGCAAAACAATCTAAATATTGAGAAAATCTCCACTAAAGTTGTCCAGATGAAGTCCTTAGCAATGCATATCACTACTAATAATACATTTATTATATATTTACGGTAGGACATTTGCTAAATCTCTTCATGGGACATGATCTTAATATCCTAATGTTTTTTGGCATAAAAGAAAAATTTATAATTTTGACCCACACAATGTATTTTGGGCCGTTCCTGTTATACAGTGACTTTTCTGTCTTACTCTCATATTTTCTATAAAATGAGTCACATATTAATAAGAAATGGCTTAAATTATAAATGCAGGTCTTCTTTATCACTTAAACAGATATAATAGATATTAAAAATACTATTTTGTAATTTACACACCTTTTTATTGATATATGCATTCGATTTTATCATGTCCTCAGTGCAAAGTATTAACTTCCACAAGAACTATAAACCATGAAATGATAAAAATCTCTAAATATTTTTTGATTATGTTATAGAATAGGCTAAACTACCAGTTATACATATAAATCATGTGAAACTATGGTTATTTTTTTTTACAATTGTCTCCCTGAAGTCATCTTCCACCCTGTTAGGATGTATTTCTCGACTTCCAGAAAAGACCACAATTTCATTGAGACAATTTTCAGGAAATTAGATCATTAGTTTTTCCTGCTGGAATTCAACCGTACAAAATGAAGTAAACTTCAACTCTCACCTCTACCTTATTTTTTTTTTTATATATATATATATATTTTTAATGTTATCCTGCTTGTCCCACTCTTAAAGTTCCACGCTGTTAAGCTCTGTTATGAAGAATGTTTGTCCGGTCAAAAAAATTTTAAAACATATCTGACATCGTTATAAAAGTTCTGTTTATCTGTAGAAGGTCAGCTAGCTAAACGTTTATCAGTCCAAGAGCTATGGCTAACTTAACATTTTCCACCTTGTTAGATCTATAAACCTAACAGGGTGGAAATTCTAATAGAATAAATCATATTTAGTGTATATTGCAAATTCTATATACACATATATGTATATATAAGTATTATATATATAAAACCATGTTATATAGGTGCAGTGCCACACATTATTGATGGCGAATCATGCAGGACAATGAGGGAAAACTCATCCTATGTTATGGTCTTCCACTTTTAAATAATAATTTGACAGCAACGTTAAATGTTTTGCATACTTGTGTTATATTTTGGACAGCATATACAATATATGTTTTTGAACACATATTTTTATTATTTTGTAACAGTTCCAGTAAACTGTTACCTGTGTTCCATGTTGAATGTAAGGTGTAATTTTACTCCTGGCTTTTAGAGGGCGCTAATGAGTTATTATGGGGAGATTTCTCTAAGCCAGAAGGTAAAAGGAAGCATGAAGTATGTGTAGGGTATACCTGTTAGCTGGGAGTGTTTGCTCTTGCCATGCTGCTTTGTGGAAAACCCTTGTTGAGGAACCTTTGGGTTCTACTTCTCAATGTGAGTTGATTTGACTGTTTCTTTATCACTTGAGGTTTTGAAGGGGGAAATGTATTTTACTTGATGAACCTCATGTTGTATTGTTTGTTTTGTACAGAGGGGTTTGATATCTGCTTGATTTTGAGGACATCTCAACCGGATCAAGCTTGTAATTTATTTTCTTCAAGTATACTTGGGATGATGTTTGAACTCTTATGAACTGGACACTTTACACTTTTTCTCTGGATCAACCTTTATTGGATATACTTGGACTACATGCTTCTAACATCACCAATGGTGTGCTGAACCAGAGACCTTGGGGGGAATTTTGGGTGGACATTTATAAGATCTCGTTTCAGGTGGTGAAAGATTCATTCTGCTTCAAGGAATGTTATCACAACTCTTGTACTATACTCAAATGGTGTATTCTTTTGATAAAGGAAATATATTATGGTATTAAGTGGTGATTGATCCCTCCTCATTTATTTATGTGACTTGACATGAGTGTTACAATTTACCCTCCTGCTGGCAAAAATGGGTACAAAAAGTACCTGTACTTAATAATCAAGACATTCTATTAATCTGTAAAATCCAACAGTTGTTCTTACTAAGACTTTTTTTAGTAAACTTTACTTAATGTCCAATAATTTGTTGAACTTACTTAAAACAATTAAGTAATCTGAACTATTTGCAAGCTATGCCTTCGTTACTTAGAAAACTCAAGTAAACATTACTTGACTGGTTTGAGTATCATTTGCCAAAGCAAAAAAACAAGCAGGCGGACGGGCAAAGTGTTTTTGAGGTGGTGCAATTTTGTATAGACTTATCACTCATTTCCTCCACTTCCTCTCACTGTAATTGTGATCAGTGTTCCCTTTGGTTGGACAGTTGGAACTTCATTCATATTAGTAATTAACTTCCTATTAATGCAGCAATGCAACAAGAAATCATAGTTGTATGATTTCAAAAGAAGGGAAGTAATTTATATATATATATAAAATATTTGTCCATTAATGATATACAACATAACTATATTTCATGTCAGGTAATGATCTTTTTACATTATTTTTGCTAATATTTATGGCATAACCTTTTAATTGAGTTGATATAATCCCTCTATATTTGTCACAATATCATTTAACCATGCTTGAGTGTGTCACACAACTTTTTTTAATTTATTTTTTTATTATTAATACGGCCGTTACTATTTTACTTCCTGTCATTATTCGGGTTATACTGACAAAAGACAAATAGTAAAATAAAGCTAAAAATCGTAAAACGAAGCAATTAATTTATTCATGCCACAATGCACTCTGGGAGTACACTTCCTCAGATCCCAGATAGAATTAAGTTGACAAAACTTAAACGGTTTAAGTAAGAACAGCTTAATGCAATTAAGTAATGCTTACTTAATTGTTTTTACAGTGTAGTACCTGTAGACTATTGATAAGTAATAAATAAGTGTTGAATGGAGTTCAGTTGCTTTTGGTCTTCACTTATTTTTTTAAGTTCAGCTTACTTGAGAATTTTAAGCCAATCGGTTTCCTAATATTTTCCTAGTAATGTGAGCACTAATAACAAGTTAACATAACTAATAATTTTGAGTTAAGTATACTTCATTAACAAGTTTTCTGTACAAATTTTGCTAAGTTTTGCAGACAAAAAAATAATACGCTGCTTTACTTGAACATTTTAAGGCAATCGGTTTCCTCACTTTTTCTAAGTAAAGTCAACTTATTACGTTTTACTGTGTTATTGTTTCAAGAATTTAAAAAAATACCATGATGGCATAAGGGACATATACTATCCAAGAAAAACTTGTTGTTGTTTAACATTTACATTATTAACTTTTTGTGATAACTCTGTATATGTCCCTAACAGGGTGGAACAACTTCACGGCCCGTGTCTGAACAATGAATCTACCCAAAATTATTATTTTTTTAGTCCCTGAGCTTGACCAATATGTATTCCTTCTAGTTAAACATGTCACCATTTTGGTAGAATGCTAAAAACATGAAAATCATGTACTTTTTTTTCCAACATTTATGAAGCCAAAATTTTACCACATACCAGGAATGACCCCCCCATGAAAGAATATGAGGTTAGGCCCCCCCAACACACACCCATTCTGCACCAAACTATCCAGAATCTAATACTGACCCATTACTCCAGCTTTCTCATTCCGCTCAGCGCTGCTCATCCCAGAATGCACAGTGTGACATGTTCAAAAATATGTAAAATAAGTAGTTCTGTTCCCAACTAAAGTTTTTTATATACTAGTAATTGTTCATTTAAGCCATTCGTTGACTAAGCACTTTTATCAATTTAATCACAAAAATATGAGAGAATTCTAAACCTGAGCGTTTAAGTAATATATTAATATATTACCGTAATGAGTAGGCTACCGATATATTATTATCCCCACTCAAGCGCACATTATTAAGCTTGCCACACGGAACCGGCAAAAGCATTGATTATGAATGTGTCAAAAATAGCAAGGAGACATTTTAATTGTTTATTAATAAACTCAATGTCGGTGCTGACTCGCCATCTCTACAGCAGCGGACGCGCCACGAGAGAAATGCACATTTTATTATGGCATATTTCTTTTCGTTTTGAATTGTTTTGTTTAAAAGTAGACATTTCAAACGATATATTTCTCATGAGACGCGCTCCAGTTCACATGCAATGCTATTAATATCGCTGACCTCCATGTCACGATTATATTGACTGTTATATTTCATAATTGTTTATTAAATCCAGCCAATTTGTTTATGAAACATTAATTAAAATTAAGATAAATTTAATTTTAAAAACAAAATGAATTTTAAAGAAAGACTTTATAGGAAACAAAATTCAATGAAGTGCTCAAAATCCATGTCCCTGGACATATGCGCATCTGATTATGTGCCTTACTCATGCTGCTCACTTTCCACAATCAACATATGAAATTAAAATAATAATAATATTTAAACATAGCCTAACTATGAAACTAAAGCTGCTACGTTTTCTTTAACCCTCTGTCTGACGAAGGCGTCGCCGCGTTCTGATGGATTTTTTCCTTTATGACAGCGGAAATGACTCACAACACTCCGTCATTTTTAGCCATACAGAGATAAGATCAAGACATAATTACAAACTAAAAACTGCTCGGGTTATGTATATAACCCTTGTTCCCTGAGAAGGGGAACGAGCACTGCATCGAGACGACACTTTGGGGATGCTCCCTTAGCATCAGCGAATCTGAAACCAGAATGCCAACTAGGCCAATCCGATTGGCGTGCGTGATGACGTAACCGTGACGGCATACCCGGAAGTATAAAAGGGGAGCTGGAACGTAATGTCGGCAGTAATCGCTCTGAAGCATGCGCTCCAGGCGCGCCGAGGTGTGGCGTCGGGATGCAGTGCTCATTCCCCTTCTCAGGGAACATGGGTTATATACATAACCCGAGCAGTTCCCTTTCAAGGGAGCTCGCACTGCATCAAGACGACACTTTGGGGAACGAGTACCCACTAGGCCACACCGAGGGTAGCGCCTGCCCTAGTGTGAAGCCGGAGACCGGGCACAGCTAGGACTGGAGCACCCTAGCACCAGGCGTTGTAGGGAGATCCAAGCTATAAAACCTGATAAATGTGTGTGGGGTAGCCCACCCGGCCGCCTCGCAGATATCCTGCAAGGGGACCCCAGAAAGAAGGGCCAGTGAAGAGGCCATGCCTCTGGTGGAATGAGCCCTCACGGCCACAGGTGAAGGCAAACTGCGCACCTGGTAGGCCATGGTAATTGCCTGGACAATCCAATTATTGATTGTCTGAGTAGACGCAGGCAACCCCTTCTTAGGTGAGCCAAAACACACCAACAGTTGTTGAGATCTCCTCCACTGTGCAGACTTCGCCAAATAAACTCTGAGCGCCCTAACCGGGCAGAGTAGGTGAAGTCTCCCCTCTTCCGCCGTCACATGAGGCGGAGGATGAAATGCCTGCAGAACCAAAGACCTGACCACCCTCGATGGCACCTTAGGCACGTAGCCCGGCCTAGGGTGTAGGATGGCTTTTACTCCTCCCGGGGCAAACTCCAGGCAGGTTGGCGTTACCGCCAAGGCCTGGAGATCTCCCACTCTCCTAAGAGAGGTAATGGCGAGGAGAAAAGCCACCTTAAGGGTCAGGTTCTTAGGTTTGGCCGACTCCAATGGCTCAAAGGGGGCCTCAGCCAAGCCTTCGAGAACCACTGCCAGGTCCCAGGTTGGAACTGTGGAATGAGCCGCAGGCCTCATCCTCCGAGCCCCACGGAGGAATTGTACAACCAGCTGGTGCCTACCCAGAGGCCCACCATAGGAGCGTGGAAAGCCGCAATGGCAGCCACGTACACCTTGAGTGTGGACGGGGTCAGACCCGCAGAGAGGCGATCTTGGAGGAACTCCAGCACTGAAGCCACTGGGCAGTTAACTGGGTCCACCTCACGCTCCCTGCACCAAGTGGAAAATACATTCCACTTGAGGCTGTACAGTCTCCTCGTTGACGGAGCCCTGGAACTGAGTAAGGTCTCTATCACCTCCGCAGATAGGCCAGCCTCTAGGTACCTGGTCCCCTCAGGGGCCAGACCCACAAGTTCCAAATCTCCGGGCGGGGGTAAAATATTGTACCCGCCGCCTGAGATAGGAGATCCCTCCTCAGAGGAATCTCCCACGGCTGACCTGCTAGCAGAGCTATGATATCCGAGAACCAAACTCGAGTCGGCCAACGGGGTGCTACCAGAAGTAGACTGACCCCCTGTCGCCTGACCCTCTCCAGGACTCCCGGAGGCAGAGCAATTGGGGGAAATGCGTACAGACGCAGCCTCGGCCACGTCTGAACCATGGCACCCAGCGGGGCTGGACGCGTGAGGGAAAGCCACAGTGGGCAGTGGGACGTCTCTCCAGACGCAAACAAATCCACTTCCACTGGGCCGAACCTCTTGCATATGGCCTCCACCACCTCTGGGTGGAGTCGCCACTCCCCGGGCCTCAGCCCCTGCCTCGACAGGATGTCTGCTCCCTGATTTTGGACCCCCGGGACATACATTGCCCTGATGGACAACAGTTTCCCTTGGGACCACAGGAGGATTTGACGCGCCAGTCTGTAAAGAGGGCGCAACCTCAAATCCCCCTGGCGGTTGATGTACGCTACGACAGACATATTGTCTGTCTGTACCAGGACATGTTGGCCGCGGAGGTCCGGGAAAAAGCTCCTGAGAGCTTTGTAGACCGCCATCATCTCCAGGCAATTTATGTGCCAGGAGGAATGACGGCCCTGCCATGGGCCCCTCGCAAAGCGGCCTTCCATGACTGCGCCCCAACCAGTGAGCGAGGCGTCTGTTGAAACGGATTTCCGGCAACAAGACGCTCCCAACACTGGCCCCTGGGACAGGAACCAAGGTTTCTTCCATATGGCTAGGGAACGAAGGCATTTGCGCGTGCGTTACCCTGATCATACGGAAGGGATTCCCTCTGGGGGAAAACCCCTTGGTTTTCAGCCACCACTGGAGGGGTCTCATGTTCAGCAGGCCAGAAGGTATTACGCTGGACGCTGCTGCCATGTGCCCCAGCACCCTCTGAAAGTGCCTCACAGTGATGCTGTGGCCTAGCCTTATTCCTGAGACCGACGCCAGTATGGTCTCGACTCGCGCGGGAGACAATTGTGCCCGCATCGTCGTCGAGTCCCATATGACCCCGAAGAACGTTGTCCTCTGGGACGGCGTCAACACGCTCTTTTTCGTGTTGAGTCTCAGCCCCAAGCACCTTATGTGGGCCAGAATGACATCTCGATGCCGGACCGCCATATCGTACGACTGGGCCAGTATGAGCCAGTCGTCGATATAATTCAGCACACGGATGCCCTGAAGTCTCATTGGAGCCAGAGCTGCATCCATGCACTTCGTGAAGGTGCGTGGGGAGAGGGCTAGGCCGAAGGGAAGCACTCGATATTGGTACGCTTCGCCCCCGAAAGCGAACCTCAGATACTTCCTCTGACATGGGAGGATGGAGATGTGGAAGTATGCGTCCTTCAGATCTATCGTGACGAACCAGTCCTCGGACTGGATCTGACTCACGATCATGGGAATGGTGAGCATTTTGAATCTGAAGCTCCTCAGAGACAGATTCAAAAACCTCAGATCTATTATCGGACGCAACCCTCCATCCTTTTTGGGAACTATAAAGTACCGGCTGTAGAACCCGGACTCCCTTTCCAGCGGAGGAACACGCTCTATGGCTTCCTTCGCTAACAAGGTTTTTACTTCTAGTTCCATTACCCGAACCCGCTCGGACACCACTGTAGTCCAGTACAAACCCCTGAACTTTGGAGGAGGATGACCGAACTGCAGCCTGTAACCCTTTTCTACAGTACGCAGGACCCATGTAGAAATATTCGGAAGGCATTTCCATGCGCCGAGATAATCTACTAAGGGAATCTCGAGGCTGGCGTCGGGGTGTTACACGGTTCCCGTCCCCAACCCCCTGAAGCGGCTGACCGGCAGGAAGTAGTTGGGAACGGTTCTTCGTGTGCGGACGCGCGAGCTGCCCAGCCGCAGGTCTTTCCAGAGGCGGCTGGTGCAGCATGCGTTCGCGGGAAATCGATGTGGCCCGAAGCGTCATAGACGGCAGGATTACCACATCCATTTCCCCAGAGCGCCACAGAGGAAACAACCTCGGTTGCTCCTCTGCGGGAGGGAACGCTCTTAGAAGCCCTGCCGCAGCTAGGACTTCTTCCCAGCAGCCTTCCGCGCCTGGAGTATGTTCCTCAGATCGCCTTTAGGAGCGGAAGACTGCTGCTGAGAGCGTCGCCTCTGTTGCTAGGCTCCCGGAGGAGGGGCTCTAGAGGCGACGCTCTCCTTTTGCACCTTTCGGTGCGAGGAGCTGGATGATGGCTGAGGCTGTCCGCTAGGGCCAGCCTTCCCAGGTTTTGAGCGACGAGGGAGGTACTGGTGGAAGGCTGCTGACTGCTTCTTCGCCTCCTGGTGTCTGGAAACAACGGCGTTAACCGCGTCTCCAAACAACCCAGAAGGCGAAATCGGGGAGTCCAGGAGGAAGGTTTTATCCTTCTCCTTTATCCCCGACAGATTCAGCCAGAGATGCCTCTCCACAGTCACCATTGAAGCCATGGAGCGGCCGATGGCACGGGCCGTCTCCTTGGTGACGCGGAGAGACAAATCTGCAGCCTTCCTTAGCTCCAGTATATCCTTCGGAGAGGGACCATCTCCCTCGTCTAACTCCTTAAGGAGATCGGCCTGGTAGGCCTGCAGAATGGAGAGTGTGTGCAGGGAACTACCAGCCCGACCAGCCGCCATATAAGCCTTGCCCACCAATGATGAGGTGTCCCGACAGGGCTTGGTGGGCAAAACCGGAGCCTTAAGGGACGATGCAGAGTCGGGTGAAAGATAGCTCGCGAGAGCCTCCTCCACCTGAGGCATCGCCCCATAGCCCGCCTCGCGTGCCCCCAGAACATTGGAATAATCCAACACCGGAGGATTTGACACACGCGAGGAATAGGGCTTTTTCCAAGATCTGCACACCTCAGTGTGTAGATCCGGGAAAAAAGGCAGGCCCCGGCGAGGTGTTTGAACCCGATGCGAGAGGAACCGGTCATCCAGCCTACTGGGTGGCTGAATTTCCAGAGCCTCTTGTGGCCAATTTAAGTTTAATTTGGCCACAGCCCGGGTCAACACCTCTACCAACTCCTCTTGGGCGGGCGGATGAAGCGCTGAAACAATTTCTGCTTCATCCCCTGCCTCTGTGCCTATTTCCTCCGGCTCCTCGGAACCGGAGAGAACGAGCACCGGACCTCCCACCCCAGGGGAAGAAGCCGCAGAGCGGGCTTCCACACGGGGAGGAAGATCCTCGGAACTGTCAGAGGAGGATCGGGAAAGTGCCGCAGCAGTCCCGAAACCCTCTGACAAGTCCCGCTGTGAACCCCATGATCTGCGACGCCGAGCCGCCTCAGCGACCGCGGGTCCAGAACCATGGGGCTCACGAGGCTGGCCGGCCTCATCAAACACGGCCAGCCAAGAGCGGAGCACCCTGAGCGTCAGCTTTTTGCAATGCTCACAAGCGGCTCCCTCGAGAGCCGCTCGAGCATGCTGAACGCCCAGACAGTGCACACACAGCAGGTGTGTATCCGAGCCCGACATATAACGAGGGCAAGGATGCACACACTGCTTGAACTCTCTCATTTTCTCTTCCATCATTCACACACTTTCTCACTGACGTACAACAATAAATAGACAGACAGTTTTTTGACACAGAGCGCTATTGCTGAAGAGCGATTACTGCCGACATTACGTTCCAGCTCCCCTTTTATACTTCCGGGTATGCCGTCACGGTTACGTCATCACGCACGCCAATCGGATTGGCCTAGTTGGCATTCTGGTTTCAGATTCGCTGATGCTAAGGGAGCATCCCCAAAGTGTCGTCTCGATGCAGTGCGAGTTACCTCGAAAGGGAACTGTCTACTTTTTTATTTGTGTACACTCAATAACAGCATAGGCCGTGGACTCAGGGAACAGATTATTTTGCACTCCACTCCAAACGCTGTCTTCATTTCAAAAATGTATTTTTTTTATTAAACGCAAAGTTTTTCATTTCAAAAGCATTTCATTTTTCCAACAAACGAAATTCCGAGCCAAAATAACAAAGTGGTAAAAAAACTTTGAGTTACCACCATCAAATGCAAACATTTCGCTCGTCTCTGAATGTGGCAATGCGTCACAATAACCTGCGTATGTAAAAGCGGATCATTCTTTACAGATGATGGTGTGTTTGGACAGAAGACAGGACTGAGTTCTTTATTAAACTCAGAAAAGAAAAGAGAATAGAAAATTCCACAATTTAACAAGAGTTTGAAGCAGATCAGAGAGAGAAACAGCCAGAAACGCCTCATATGTGCCGCTCAAGTATAAGGTGCTTTCCTTGCCATCAGTGCTTGGATAATAAACTCGTCTCCTTCCATTTATAATAATGGCGTGCGGTGGCTGGGACATAAACATAACAACATGTGTGGCATAATTTTTGGAATATCTTATCAGGAGAGGAAAAAAAATAGTTTTAGTTGCATAACATCTGTTAATTGAAACGCTGTCATTTCGCAATATTTTTTTTATAAACTTAGAAAATATCACAAAAGTTTTGCGCAAATCTGTAATGGAAACGCAGCTGACTCACTGCCACCTAATGGTGCTTTTAATTTCACATTTAAAGTATCATTTTGTTTTTTAAATAATTTCAAAATATCAATATTCAACGCTTTACGTTTAAAACACCAGCACATTATTTCTGCCTGTGTAAATTAGCTTCTGTGCTTCCTCTATAAACATGACTTGTGTTGATGCTGATTTCATCTGATTGGTCACAGCTCTATTGTGTATTATTGAACTGATTAAAGGCACACTATGTAGTTTTTCGCTCTGAGATTGAGCGCTAGGGGTGTAACGATACACTCGTGTCACGATTCAATATAAATCGCGATACTGAACTCACGATACGATATGTATCCCTATATTAAGCCAATATAGGGGTTTTTATTTTTGCTTTTGCTTTTTCTCCCACATTCAAAACGAACAGATGGTCACATTTTCTTCCATGATGTTCAACACACATACTTCTGTTAAAATCTCAGGAAATGTGGTTTTAGGGTTTCATGACCCTTTAAATGATGTTTGAGTTCTCACTTTGAAGAGTGTGTGTGCACTTCAGATGATCAATGCAATCCCTCACAGCTCTAATCTCAGGAAAGCGTGTCAAAATGGCCACTCAAACTGTAGATGTTTAGCTCATCCAAGATTTTTAATTCTGCATTTACTCACTCTCTCATGTTTCTGCGCGTCACACAATCATATGAGCGTCTGTGTTTACTACAGTATGAGCGTCGTGAATCTGTTCATCATCGTTCGTGTCTCTTCAGAAGACGGGTTGGGATTAGACACTCCATTAATTCTTTTACGACGCCTTTATGACATTTATTGGATCTGTTTAGTTCGAGAGGAATGGACTTTAAATGGAGGAACAGAAATCCCACAGATTTCATAAAGAATATCTTCACTTGTGTTTGGAAGTTTAACAAAAAACCACATGATGGTGAGCACATGATGACAGAGTTCACATTTGTAAAGTTGTGTTTGGGTGAGTTATAGCTTATAAACAGGCCGACTACAGCAAGAGCCTTAGATAAAAACAACTCTATATCGCCAATCATATCGTTTCCATCAACGATGCATATCGTCACATTTTTATATCGCAATATATCGTTAGCGCAGATTCATCAGTTGTTGTCTTCACCTCATGGGCGTCACTAGGCCGTTTTTAGGGGGGCTTCAGACCCCCCCCCCCCCAAACTTCTGTCCAGATCCCCTAAAAAATGTGTGATTAGCCTTTCAAACATATGAAACTGGCGGAGGCTTCGTCTTTTAATCAGCGAGTTCTTCAATCCGCAGCGGCGTCGAGCAGAAGCAGAGGTGTGTGTGTGTGTGTGTGTGTGTGTGTGTGTGTTGATCTGAGCTCTCATTGGTCTGTCACCGCTCGTCAATGTCAACATATTGGAGAAAACCAATCAGATCAGAGTAGGCGGGGCTTTATGTTCACAGAAGCTGCTGAGGCTGAGCTGAACTTTAGCAGCGACTCGACGTCAAGTGAGAGATATGAAGATAAACTAAACACTTCATATCTGAGCTGCTTCTGTTAGTCAGAAATGATAAACAAATGACAGAAATATTCACACAAATTAATAAACTTTTGTCTAATTTCGCCATTTTGATTGAAATAGGCCTATGGAATGTCATTTATAATATAATTAACAAGCAAGAAATATTAACAAAGCCCTTTTTTTTCAGATTAGGCATAAGATTAATAGTAATGAATGTGTGTGCATATTGTGAATTTAATCATTCCATGTGTAGCTCTCAGTAAAAGCTCAGCTTTTTTCAGCTTGTATTTGGCATAAGATTAGTAATGAATGTGTGCATATTGTGAATTAATTTAATAAATTGAGTTACCTAGCTTTCCTGTTAGCCTTCAGTAAATTAACATGTCTACAAAAAATATTAAAAAACATATAAATATCAGTTAAACATATGTTTACCGTCTTCACTGACAAAAATGGAAAAACTTGATCAGTCATATCTGCCACTGACATGGTTTTCAAGTTATTATTGTTATCTAATTTTTTGGCGCTCAGAACATCTTAAAATGCACATGTATAGATCATAGAAATCTATATTTTCTGAACCCCCCCCTAACCTCACATTTGGGATCTCAATGCCTACATTGTATGATTAAGGGATGTACAATATATGGTCATGCAGAATAAGGCATTAATATTTGTTTTATAAGTAATAATAAACAGCCAATATCCTAATATGCATACTAATAAGTTATTAGTGACTAGTTAATAGTGAGAATTGGACCCTAAACTAAAATCTTAAAAAAAAATTCTCCATACCCTCACTGAGGCTGAGCCTACTATGAGACACTTGTTCACACTGCAGTGAGCGAGATCATATTTGGCAATAAAACATAAATCATCAACAACAGCAGATTTACACAATCAGACTAACTGTGTTGAGCTGGAGAACAATGAGGAGTTTCTGTCCATCAATGATCCAAACAGTGGCTAATAAAACATATCAGATATTAAAGCGCCGCTAGTGTTGCCATGGTTACCACACAATAACACCGCGGGGATGATGTCACTGATGGGCGACACACACACACACACACACACACACCACACACACACACACACACACACACACACACACACACACACACACACACACACACAGGCCATGTCCTGGGGAAAATCACTGATTTAAACATTCTCGGGAACATTTGGGATAATGAACACAAGTCAACAACAGTGATGCCAGTAACGCGTTACTCTAATCTGACTACTGTTTTTCAGTAGCGAGTAATCTAACGCGTTACCATTTCCAAACCAGTAATCAGATTAAAGTCATTTATCAAAGTCACTGTTACTAGTTTTGTCATTTTCCTTAGTAAAAATATATATTTTTGCTTTCTTCTTGCTTCTCGGGGAGAGCATTTATATTAAGTGAAGTCAAGAAAGACATTTTATTACATTTTTTATTAAAACAATTTTTTTCAGGAAATATTTTTTAATTTAAACTTTAAACTTAAAATGTCAGGAGATACATTTTTGAACAAATGCATTTCCAATAAAGTGAGTGTTGGCAAAAACGGTTGTCATTTTTATGTTGAGGCGGCAGGGCTGTTGTCGGCAGCTGCTGAATGTAACTAATAAAGTAACTTCTAATCTAACTTAGTTACTTTTAAAATCAAGTAATCTGTAAAGTAACTAAGTTACTTTTTAAAGGAGTAATCAGTAATCAGATTACTTTTTCAAAGTAACTGTGGCAACAGTGGTCAACAACATATATGCTATCTCTATATACCCTATTCATTAACAACATGTATTCTTATTTCTGTGCCATAGTTATTATATTGATTAATAATAGATATTTAGCTAATCTGTGTACTTTGTATATGTACATTTCTGAAATGCATAACATGTACAAATCAATTTAAATTGTAATGTAGAAGCATTTTCTGTGAAGCTGCTTTGAAACGATATGTATCGTGAAAAGCGCTATACAAATAAATTTGAATTGAATGAAAAAGTTTTTTAGTTACTCCAACAAGACATTAAAAGTTCAATAAACTTAAATCCCAGTTGAGGCAACATAAAATTAGTTACACCAACAAACTTTTTCTGCTATCTTGAGTTGTTTAAACTAAGTATCTTGTTGAGTCAATTTATAATTTATAAGAATTGACAAAAATTTAAAATGTGTACCTTGAATGCAATGTAAGTCGCTTTGGATAAAAGCGTCTGCCAAATGCATAAATGTAAATGTATAATTAATAGTTGTGCCAACAATGTAAAAATTGGCTTAACTATGCATTTTGTTGAATCAGCTCATTTTTTTAAGGCAGCCAGGTTACTTTTTCAAGAATAGTTAGTTGTAGTTCATACAACTAAGAAATCTACTCAGATTAAACGGAGTAGTTGAGCACTGGTAAACTTAATATCTTAAGAATACTCAACATTTTAGTTAAACTGACTTATGAAAATTAGTTGAGGTAGCAAAAGCCTCAAATCCTTTTTTACAGTGCAGCAAAATATCAGCTACTTTTCGTTACCAATAATAATAGACAGAGGTGGACAGTAACGAAGTACATTTACTTAAGTACACTTTTTAAGTATTTGTACTTTACTGAAGTATTATTTTTTAGGGATACTTTTACTTTAACTTCATTTGAAAGACAAATATCTTACTTTTTACTCCACTACATTTCTATCAAGGTCCTCGAAGGTGAAAGTCGTTTCTGTAGCAGCTTTGCAAGTCAGTGGATGATTTTTTTTCTTCTTTAAAAGTTTTTTTTTTGTTTTGTTTTTTGCAAACAGCCTATCAAGAATCACTTTTGTAGGGTCATCTGAAGTTTCCCAGCATTACTGACTGGCTTAATTGTCCAAATATATAATGGATTTTTTAAAATAATGTGGATCTTTCATGGGTTTTCTACTACATATTTCAGTAAGAGACATCATTTGTTGTCTTAAAGGGTTAGTTCAGCCAAAAATGTAAATTGTGTCATTAATGACTGAGCCTCATGTGGTTGGACACCCGTCAGACCTCCGTTCATCTTCAGACACAAATGAAGATATTTTAGTGTAAATCTGATGCTCTGAAAGGCCTCCAATGGCTCAACTTTACACTCTCAAGACCCTTAAAAGACACTAAAGACTAAAGTTACAAAGTCCATCTCACTACAGCGGCTCTACAATAACTTTATGAAGACGAGAATAGTTTCTGTGCGCAAAAAACCCTAAATAACGACTTATATAGTGATGACGATTTCAAAACACGGCCTCATGAAGCTTCGAAGCGTTATGAATCAGTGAGTCGATTCAGTGGTTCAGAGCGTTATGAATCAGTGAGTCGATTCAGCGGTTCAGAGCGTTATGAATCTGTGAGTCGATTCAGAGCATTATGAATCAGTGAGTCGATTCAGCGGTTCAGAGCGTTATGAATCAGTGAGTCGATTCAGCGGTTCAGAGCATTATGAATCAGTGAGTCGATTCAGCGGTTCAGAGCGTTATGAATCAGTGAGTCGAATCAGCGGTTCAGAGCTTTATGAATCAGTGAGTCGAATCAGCAGTTTGAATCGGCAAATTTCAGCAGTTTGGCGGTTTGACAGGCGATCCGAATCATGAATCGACTCACTGATTCATAACGCTCTGAACCGCTGAATCAACTCACGGATTCATAACGCTTCGAAGCTTCATGAGGCCGTGTTTTGAAATCGTCATCACTATATAAGTCGTTATTTAGGGTTTTTTTGCGCACAGAAACTATTCTCGTCTTCATAAAGTTATTGTAGAGCCGCTGTAGTGAGATGGACTTTGTATCGACGTCTTTAGTGTCTTTTAAGGGTCTTGAGAGTGTAAAGTTGAGCCAATGGAGGCCTTTCAGAGCATCAGCTTTACACTAAAATATCTTCATTTGTGTCTGAAGATGAACGGAGGTCTGACGGGTGTCCAACCACATGAGGCTCAGTCATTAATGACACAATTTACATTTTTGGGTGAACTAACCCTTTAACACCTGGGGATCCCTTTAAGTGAACGTGAACAGTTGGGGGAATATCGGTTGTGTATCAGTGTGTAGGATTTGTGCATTCTGCCTTAAAGTGACAGCAGCTTTGTAAAGAGCTTTGAAACTTTTATACAAGTATTTAAATTAGTTTAAGGTAGTCGTATGCTAGCATGTCGGATGGAGCATCACTGACTGGCTTAACCCACCATGATGGCATAGAGTGCATTTATACAACAATAATACAATAATGCATTGACATAAAAAAGGACTTTTACTTTTGATACATAAGTACTTTTATAAACAAATACTTCTGTACTTTTACAGAACGGAGTAATATTTGACCAGCAGTACTTTTACTTTTACTCAAGTAATGGAGTTGTGTACAGTGATGCCAGTAACGCGTTACTCTAATCTGACTACTTTTTTCCAGTAACGAGTAATCTAACGCGTTACTATTTCCCAACCAGTAATCAGATAAAAGTAACTTATCCAAGTCACTGTGCGTTACTATTTTTGTCATTTTCCTTACTAAAAATATATATTTTTGCTTTCTTGTTGAGTCTCAGCAGGGGTTTTCCTGCATAGAGTCCTGTCATCCTGTCCAAAAAACTCAAGACAGGCAGTCACTAGCTCAGATCAGGCATGTCGTGATAATTAAATAATCATCAGAAATATATATTGTCACATTATCCTTCAGCAATCATTATTAGTATATTATTATTTGCTAGCAGCCTAAAGTCATCTAAAGCCATTCCATAGCTGAATGTCTTTCCTCCGCTGCTCTGTCATTCTCCGTTCGGCAAAACTGCGCGTCGCGTTCGGTTACAGCCAGACGGTAAAGCTCACTCCATATGATATATTCCCGTTATAATACTTGATATGTTGATAAAATAATTTATCTTGCTGGAGTTTATCTAGCGGTTTCTGAAAGATGTTGTGCTCGAGCTACCCAGGTGACAACACAAGGACTATTAATTAGCATCACACGCACAATAACCGGAATTTAAAACTGTGAAGAAACAAATAATCAGTGAATGTTTGGACCGATATAGGCTACATAGTAGACTAGGATTTGTGCGCTCAACGCTCATCTTCTCTTTATACCGTGAACTTTTCAATGTGCACTCGCGCTGCACAGCGCCCTCTGATTCCACGTTGCTTTAAGCGCATCATTCTGCACCCGGGATGCGCAGAAGCGCTTTGTTGCCGCTCTGTTTTGAAGCGTTTCATATATTTTCATAGTTTTGTGCACTTAAAGATTATTAAAAAATATATTGTTCTCACGTATCGATCATATAATTGTTGTCCCTTTACAGAGCTGCACATCAGGTTTACAATAAACCATAAATCTTGTA
>JARQWZ010003679.1:102500-115000 GCA_033150135.1 Gobio occitaniae
ACTATTATGTTGTTTGAGTGTTTTATTTTTCCTATTTGTTATTTTAGTTTTAGTTGAAGGTTGAGTAATTTACCTGTTTTTTTTAATAAATATGTCTAGTTTTTATACATTTTTGTTTCAGTTTTACTTTTAGGTATTTTATCGAGTTAAACTAAATGAAAATGAGAAATATTTGTAAAGGTTATCATGCATATATTGGCTGTTTATTAGATATAATAAAGCACATAATGCTTTATTCTGATGATCATATTCTACTTAATCACCCGATACTTAAACTAACAACTACACTCAAAAAAATTATACGTTGGATTTACTTTTTTATGTCAACAGGTTCCACGTAAATGGGTTATGTTGAATTTAATTAACATTGTTTATTTCAGTAAACTTAAGTTTTTTACGTACAGTTAATTCAATGCCATTTAGTTAAATCAGGTTAACATTCTTAATTTTGTCCAAAGCTATTCAATCTAATTATTCTAAAATGAATATAAAAAACAAGTAATCCAGTTTAATTGATTTTTTTGTATGATTTTTTTGTGAAATACTATTTTTCCAACATTTACAAAACCTTTTATAAGATCTTATTGGCCAGCCAGAAGATGGTTATGTTACATCTTGCATCACTAAATATTAATGAGCAGTGATTAGGAGTTTATTGAGGTAAAAGTCAGAGTTCATTATGAGAATTGGACACTAAACTAAAGTGTGACCCACTGAAAGTTTATTTCAAGTAACGAAAATAATGATGTTTTTGGCTAACTATAATAACCCTGGTATACACACATAATGACATTCAGAGATACACTATATTGCCAAAAGCTTCACACACACATGAGCTTTAATGCCATCCCATTCTTCATCCGTAGGGTTTAATATGGAGTTTGCAGCTCTAACAGCTCCAGCTCTTCTTTCCTCAAGGTTTAGGAGTGTGTTTATGGGGATTCTTCATTTGTGATGTTGGACGAGAAGGCCTGGCTCTCAGTCTCCGCTCTAATTCATCCCAAAGCTGTTCTATCGGGTTGAGGTCATGAAATTGTGAAATAGAAATTGCATGAAATTGTCCAAAATGTCTTGGTGAAGCGTTAAGAGTTCCTTTCACTGGAACGAACCCCTGAAAAACAACCCACCCCATAATCCCCCCTCCACCAAACTTTACACTTGGCACAATGCAGTCAGGCAAGTCCCGTTCTCCTGGCGACCGAGGGGGAAATGGTACAATAAACCTAGAATAAAAGTCTCATTTAATGTAATCTGCCTTTTTTTATTGGGACTCGATTACCTTATTAAAAAGGTAACTTTCTTTCACAATTGTGATTTTGGTTTTAATGAACCATATCAGTCTTGTTTATAAATCAATAACAGACTCTTTAAACATCTGTATTTTTACAGATTTAGATCATCTTCCACTGGGATAAACTGAAATAAAATAACATGTGACTCACATGAAATAAAGTCTCCACTTTCATTTATTGGTGACAATACCCTTTAGATGCTAAAGAATTCCCTTTCATTACGACTTTAAACTACAAACTAAATTTGAGTCACTAATGAAACCAGTGGGATTAAATAGACTTTTGGAAAAACCTGACTAAATTAAAAAAGCTCACACAGTAACGTGTCTTCTTTAACTGTATGGAGATGATTGTCTTTGTAGGCCTTTTGTAGTGATTAATAGTTTATTGTACACAGCTCTGTGGAATACTTGATTCTGATTGGTCAATCGCGCGTTATTCCCAGATAACATCCGCCAAAAAGTGAATAACACGCCGCTCATCCGGGTACTGCGAGTAATCTTGACCGGTACTACTTATATGCTTAAAGTGTCACTCCGCCGTCGTTGACTGACGGGCGCCATCTTGTGACGGAAAACACTAAACCAACCACCACAGATTACAATTGAAGACTTCAAGTGTTTCACGGCCGGAACTTCACTTGATAAAGTTTTAAATATGGATATTTTTCTTACACAAACCCATCAATTCGCCTCAGAAGGCCTTTATTAACACCCCGAAGCCGTGTGGAGCAGTTAATTGACGGACAGATGCATTTATGGACTTCAAAAACAGACTAACTAACTGCTATTAAAAAGCTTGGATTAGCCAGGACTTTTATTAATATAACTCTGAAAGAAGAATGTCATACACACCTAGGATGAGCTGAGGGAGAGGAAATCATGGGTTACTGCCTAATTTTCATTTTTTGATCAACTATCCCTTTCAGCATTAATTTCAACATGGTAAAATCACATCTTTTCAGCAATAGATAAAGGCTTAAAGCAGTTTGGAACTGTTTTTCTTCGCGGAAACTTTGTGTAAGAGCTAATAAAATATTTAAACTTAAGACAATATTTTGTGTCTAATTTACTTGAGACAAGTAGCCGTACGTAATAAGCGAGATAATGTATCCAGCCGGTAGTTATTTTAGAATAAACCTCTGAAGGGGTTTATTCTGCGATAAATTTATTCTGCGATAACAACCAGCAGGATGTACATTATCCCAAACTTATAGAATGAAGAATATTTTGTCAGAAGTTTGTCACAAGTGCCACGACCACACCATCTGGATTCTCAAAATAAGAGGATACTCTCACACACACGCACACACGCACACACACACACACACGCAAATTACAGGACCACCAACTCCCATTTCCTTTGTTCTCGTTTCTACAAAGAACAAGCTCTGGAACAGGAAATGAAAAACACTGAAGGGAGAAGGTACTCTCAGATGAAAAGGGATATGACAAACAACAGCAGTCGAGAGGTCGAGGGTGATTTTACCTTTTCTCTCTTTGTTCAAAGCATCACTGCCTCCGCCGCCACGCCCGCCATTCCCAAATAACCAGGGAATCCCCAAAGTGCAATAATGATTCTGCATCAGTGTAAGTGGAGATCGATAGTGGATAATAATTTAAAACGAACTGACGATGTTGAGCTGTTGAGGCTCTCGAGGAAAACAAATGATACACGGTTAAAATGGTGTAGTTTTTATATTTATAACATATGATACAGTTAAGCAACATCACACGACCAAGAGTGTTGTTTTCCTGAATATCATCACGACTGAACATGACTGATTTCATACGCCAGTTCCATAAACAATTAATGAACATCAAGTCACTTACATTTTAGACGCAATATTGAGTGTTTTTGTTCTGTTTCAGCAGCGAAAATAGTTCCAAACAAAGATCACAGCAGAACCATAACACATCTCACAGCATCAGTGTGTGTTACTGAAGAACCATAACACATCTCACAGCATCAGTGTGTGTTACTGAAGAACCATAACACATCTCACAGCATCAGTGTGTGTTACTGAAGAACCATAACACATCTCACAGCATCAGTGTGTGTTACTGAAGAACCATAACTCATCTCACAGCATCAGTGTATGTTACTGAAGAACCATAACTCATCTCACAGCATCAGTGTGTGTTACTGAAGAACCATAACACATCTCACAGCATCAGTGTGTGTTAGTGAAGAACCATAACACATCTCACAGCATCAGTGTGTGTTACTGAAGAACCATAACACATCTCACAGCATCAGTGTGTGTTACTGAAGAACCATAACCCATCTCACTGCATCAGTGTGTGTTACTGAAGAACCATAACTCATCTCACAGCATCAGTGTGTGTTACTGAAGAACCATAACTCATCTCACTGCATCAGTGTGTGTTACTGAAGAACCATAACTCATCTCACAGCATCAGTGTGTGTTAGTGAAGAACCATAACACATCTCACAGCATCAGTGTGTGTTACTGAAGAACCATAACACATCTCACAGCATCAGTGTGTGTTACTGAAGAACCATAACCCATCTCACTGCATCAGTGTGTGTTACTGAAGAACCATAACTCATCTCACTGCATCAGTGTGTGTTACTGAAGAACCATAACTCATCTCACAGCATCAGTGTGTGTTACTGAAGAACCATAACTCATCTCACAGCATCAGTGTGTGTTACTGAAGAACCATAACACATCTCACAGCATAAGTGTGTGTTACTGAAGAACCATAACACATCTCACAGCATCAGTGTGTGTTACTGAAGAACCATAACTCATCTCACAGCATCAGTGTGTGTTACTGAAGAACCATAACTAATCTCACAGCATCAGTGTGTGTTACTGAAGAACCATAACTCATCTCACAGCATCAGTGTGTGTTAATGAAGAACCATAACTCATCTCACAGCATCAGTGTGTGTTACTGAAGAACCATAACTCATCTCACAGCATCAGTGTGTGTTAGTGAAGAACTATAACCCGTCTCACTGCATCAGTGTGTGTTACTGAAGAACCATAACTCATCTCACAGCATCAGTGTGTGTTACTGAAGAACCATAACACATCTCACAGCATCAGTGTGTGTTACTGAAGAACCATAACACATCTCACAGCATCAGTGTGTGTTACTGAAGAACCATAACACATCTCACAGCATCAGTGTGTGTTACTGAAGAACCATAACTCATCTCACTGCATCAGTGTGTGTTAGTGAAGAACCATAACACATCTCACAGCATCAGTGTGTGTTACTGAAGAACCATAACACATCTCACAGCATCAGTGTGTGTTACTGAAGAACCATAACTCATCTCACAGCATCAGTGTGTGTTAGTGAAGAACTATAACCCGTCTCACTGCATCAGTGTGTGTTACTGAAGAACCATAACACATCTCACAGCATCAGTGTGTGTTACTGAAGAACCATAACTCATCTCACAGCATCAGTGTGTGTTACTGAAGAACCATAACACATCTCACAGCATCAGTGTGTGTTACTGAAGAACCATAACTCATCTCACAACATCAGTGTGTGTTAGTGAAGAACCATAACACATCTCACTGCATCAGTGTGTGTTAGTGAAGAACCATAACTCATCTCACAGCATCAGTGTGTGTTACTGAAGAACCATAACTCACCTCACAGCATCAGTGTGTGTTAGTGAAGAACTATAACTCATCTCACAGCATCAGTGTGTGTTAGTGAAGAACCATAACTCATCTCACAGCATCAGTGTGTGTTAGTGAAGAACCATAACTCATCTCACAGCATCAGTGTGTGTTAGTGAAGAACCATAACTCATCTCACAGCATCAGTGTGTGTTACTGAAGAACCATAACTCATCTCACAGCATCAGTGTGTGTTAGTGAAGAACCATAACTCATCTCACAGCATCAGTGTGTGTTACTGAAGAACCATAACACATCTCACAGCATCAGTGTGTGTTACTGAAGAACCATAACTCATCTCACAGCATCAGTGTGTGTTAGTGAAGAACCATAACTCATCTCACAGCATCAGTGTGTGTTAGTGAAGAACCATAACTCATCTCACAGCATCAGTGTGTGTTACTGAAGAACCATAACTCATCTCACAGCATCAGTGTGTGTTAGTGAAGAACCATAACTCATCTCACAGCATCAGTGTGTGTTACTGAAGAACCATAACACATCTCACAGCATCAGTGTGTGTTACTGAAGAACCATAACTCATCTCACAACATCAGTGTGTGTTAGTGAAGAACCATAACACATCTCACTGCATCAGTGTGTGTTAGTGAAGAACCATAACACATCTCACTGCATCAGTGTGTGTTAGTGAAGAACCATAACTCATCTCACAGCATCAGTGTGTGTTACTGAAGAACCATAACTCACCTCACAGCATCAGTGTGTGTTAGTGAAGAACTATAACTCATCTCACAGCATCATTGTGTGTTACTGAAGAACCATAACTCATCTCACAACATCAGTGTGAGTTAGTGAAGAACCATAACACATCTCACAGCATCAGTGTGTGTTAGTGAAGAACCATAACTCATCTCACAACATCAGTGTGTGTTACTGAAGAACCATAACTCATCTCACAGCATCAGTGTGTGTTACTGAAGAACCATAACTCATCTCACAGCATCAGTGTGAGTTAGTGAAGAACCATAACACATCTCACAGCATCAGTGTGTGTTAGTGAAGAACCATAACACATCTCACAACATCAGTGTGTGTTACTGAAGAACCATAACACATCTCACAGCATCAGTGTGTGTTACTGAAGAACCATAACTCATCTCACAGCATCAGTGTGTGTTACTGAAGAACCATAACTCATCTCACAGCATCAGTGTGTGTTACTGAAGAACCATAACCCGTCTCACAGCATCAGTGTGTGTTACTGAAGAACCATAACACATCTCACTGCATCAGTGTGTGTTACTGAAGAACCATAACACATCTCACAGCATCAGTGTGTGTTACTGAAGAACCATAACTCATCTCACAGCATCAGTGTGTGTTACTGAAGAACCATAACTCATCTCACAGCATCAGTGTGTGTTACTGAAGAACCATAACACATCTCACAGCATCAGTGTGTGTTACTGAAGAACCATAACTCATCTCACAGCATCAGTGTGTGTTACTGAAGAACCATAACTCATCTCACAGCATCAGTGTGTGTTAGTGAAGAACCATAACACATCTCACAGCATCAGTGTGTGTTACTGAAGAACCATAACTCATCTCACAGCATCAGTGTGTGTTACTGAAGAACCATAACTCATCTCACAGCATCAGTGTGTGTTACTGAAGAACCATAACTCATCTCACTGCATCAGTGTGTGTTACTGAAGAACCATAACTCATCTCACTGCATCAGTGTGTGTTACTGAAGAACCATAACACATCTCACAGCATCAGTGTGTGTTAGTGAAGAACCATAACACATCTCACAGCATCAGTGTGTGTTACTGAAGAACCATAACTCATCTCACAGCATCAGTGTGTGTTACTGAAGAACCATAACTCATCTCACAGCATCAGTGTGTGTTACTGAAGAACCATAACTCATCTCACTGCATCAGTGTGTGTTAGTGAAGAACCATAACTCATCTCACAGCATCAGTGTGTGTTTTACTGAAGAACCATAACACATCTCACAGCATCAGTGTGTGTTACTGAAGAACCATAACTCATCTCACAGCATCAGTGTGTGTTAGTGAAGAACCATAACCCGTCTCACAGCATCAGTGTGTCTTACTGAAGAACCATAACTCATCTCACAGCATCAGTGTGTGTTACTGAAGAACCATAACTCATCTCACAGCATCAGTGTGTGTTACTGAAGAACCATAACTCATCTCACAGCATCAGTGTGTGTTACAGAAGAACCATAACTCATCTCACAGCATCAGTGTGTGTTACTGAAGAACCATAACTCATCTCACAGCATCAGTGTGTGTTAGTGAAGAACCATAACCCGTCTCACAGCATCAGTGTGTCTTACTGAAGAACCATAACTCATCTCACAGCATCAGTGTGTGTTACTGAAGAACCATAACACATCTCACAGCATCAGTGTGTGTTACTGAAGAACCATAACTCATCTCACAGCATCAGTGTGTGTTACTGAAGAACCATAACTCATCTCACAGCATCAGTGTGTGTTAGTGAAGAACCATAACCCGTCTCACAGCATCAGTGTGTGTTACTGAAGAACCATAACTCATCTCACTGCATCAGTGTGTGTTACTGAAGAACCATAACACATCTCACAGGATCAGTGTGTGTTACTGAAGAACCATAACTCATCTCACAGCATCAGTGTGTGTTACTGAAGAACCATAACACATCTCACAGCATCAGTGTGTGTGTTACTGAAGAACCATAACTCATCTCACAGCATCAGTGTGTGTTACTGAAGAACCATAACTCATCTCACAGCATCAGTTTGTGTTAGTGAAGAACCATAACCCGTCTCACAGCATCAGTGTGTGTTACTGAAGAACCATAACTCATCTCACAGCATCAGTTTGTGTTAGTGAAGAACCATAACCCGTCTCACAGCATCAGTGTGTGTTACTGAAGAACCATAACCCGTCTCACAGCATCAGTGTGTGTTACTGAAGAACCATAACTCATCTCACAGCATCAGTGTGTGTTAGTGAAGAACCATAACACATCTCACAGCATCAGTGTGTGTTACTGAAGAACCATAACTCATCTCACAGCATCAGTGTGTGTTACTGAAGAACCATAACACATCTCACAGCATCAGTGTGTGTTACCGAAGAACCATAACTCATCTCACAGCATCAGTGTGTGTTACTGAAGAACCATAACACATCTCACAGCATCAGTGTGTGTTACCGAAGAACCATAACACATCTCACAGCATCAGTGTGTGTTACTGAAGAACCATAACTCATCTCACAGCATCAGTGTGTGTTACTGAAGAACCATAACTCATCTCACAGCATCAGTGTGTGTTACTGAAGAACCACAACACATCTCACGGCATCAGTGTGTGTTACTGAAGAACCATAACTCATCTCACAGCATCAGTGTGTGTTAGTGAAGAACCATAACACATCTCACAGCATCAGTGTGTGTTACTGAAGAACCATAACTCATCTCACAGCATCAGTGTGTGTTACTGAAGAACCATAACTCATCTCACAGCATCAGTGTGTGTTACTGAAGAACCATAACTCATCTCACAGCATCAGTGTGTGTTACTGAAGAACCATAACTCATCTCACAGCATCAGTTTGTGTTAGTGAAGAACCATAACCCGTCTCACAGCATCAGTGTGTGTTACTGAAGAACCATAACTCATCTCACAGCATCAGTGTGTGTTACTGAAGAACCATAACTCATCTCACAGCATCAGTGTGTGTTAGTGAAGAACCATAACACATCTCACAGCATCAGTGTGTGTTACTGAAGAACCATAACTCATCTCACAGCATCAGTGTGTGTTACTGAAGAACCATAACACATCTCACAGCATCAGTGTGTGTTACCGAAGAACCATAACTCATCTCACAGCATCAGTGTGTGTTACTGAAGAACCATAACACATCTCACAGCATCAGTGTGTGTTACTGAAGAACCATAACACATCTCACAGCATCAGTGTGTGTTACTGAAGAACCATAACTCATCTCACAGCATCAGTGTGTGTTACTGAAGAACCATAACTCATCTCACAGCATCAGTGTGTGTTACTGAAGAACCACAACACATCTCACGGCATCAGTGTGTGTTACTGAAGAACCATAACTCATCTCACAGCATCAGTGTGTGTTAGTGAAGAACCATAACACATCTCACAGCATCAGTGTGTGTTACTGAAGAACCATAACTCATCTCACAGCATCAGTGTGTGTTACTGAAGAACCATAACTCATCTCACAGCATCAGTGTGTGTTACTGAAGAACCATAACTCATCTCACAGCATCAGTGTGTGTTACTGAAGAACCATAACTCATCTCACAGCATCAGTGTGTGTTACTGAAGAACCATAACTCATCTCACAGCATCAGTGTGTGTTACTGAAGAACCATAACTCATCTCACAGCATCAGTGTGTGTTACTGAAGAACCATAACTCATCTCACTGCATCAGTGTGTGTTACTGAAGAACCATAACACATCTCACAGCATCAGTGTGTGTTACTGAAGAACCATAACACATCTCACAGCATCAGTGTGTGTTAGTGAAGAACCATAACACATCTCACAGCATCAGTGTGTGTTACTGAAGAACCATAACTCATCTCACAGCATCAGTGTGTGTTACTGAAGAACCATAACTCATCTCACAGCATCAGTGTGTGTTACTGAAGAACCATAACTCATCTCACAGCATCAGTGTGTGTTACTGAAGAACCATAACTCATCTCACAGCATCAGTGTGTGTTAGTGAAGAACCATAACTCATCTCACAGCATCAGTGTGTTACTGAAGAACCATAACACATCTCACAGCATCAGTGTGTGTTACTGAAGAACCATAACACATCTCACAGCATCAGTGTGTGTTACTGAAGAACCATAACTCATCTCACAGCATCAGTGTGTGTTACTGAAGAACCATAACTCATCTCACAGCATCAGTGTGTGTTAATGAAGAACTATAACACATCGCACAGCATCAGTGTGTGTTACTGAAGAACCATAACACATCTCACTGCATCAGTGTGTGTTACTGAAGAACCATAACACATCTCACAGCATCAGTGTGTGTTACAGCAGAACCATAACTCATCTCACTGCATCAGTGTGTGTTACTGAAGAACCATAACTCACCTCACAGCATCAGTGTGTGTTAGTGAAGAACCATAACTCATCTCACAGCATCAGTGTGTGTTACTGAAGAACCATAACTCATCTCACAGCATCAGTGTGTGTTACAGAAGAACCATAACTCATCTCACAGCATCAGTGTGTGTTACTGAAGAACCATAACTCATCTCACTGCATCAGTGTGTGTTACTGAAGAACCATAACACATCTCACAGCATCAGTGTGTGTTACTGAAGAACCATAACACATCTCACAGCATCAGTGTGTGTTACTGAAGAACCATAACTCATCTCACAGCATCAGTGTGTGTTACTGAAGAACCATAACTCATCTCACAGCATCAGTGTGTGTTAGTGAAGAACCATAACTCATCTCACAGCATCAGTGTGTTACTGAAGAACCATAACACATCTCACAGCATCAGTGTGTGTTACTGAAGAACCATAACACATCTCACAGCATCAGTGTGTGTTACTGAAGAACCATAACTCATCTCACAGCATCAGTGTGTGTTACTGAAGAACCATAACTCATCTCACAGCATCAGTGTGTGTTAATGAAGAACTATAACACATCGCACAGCATCAGTGTGTGTTACTGAAGAACCATAACTCATCTCACAGCATCAGTGTGTGTTACTGAAGAACCATAACTCATCTCACAGCATCAGTGTGTGTTACTGAAGAACCATAACTCATCTCACAGCATCAGTGTGTGTTACTGAAGAACCATAACTCATCTCACAGCATCAGTGTGTGTTAGTGAAGAACCATAACTCATCTCACAGCATCAGTGTGTTACTGAAGAACCATAACACATCTCACTGCATCAGTGTGTGTTACTGAAGAACCATAACACATCTCACAGCATCAGTGTGTGTTACAGCAGAACCATAACTCATCTCACTGCATCAGTGTGTGTTACTGAAGAACCATAACTCACCTCACAGCATCAGTGTGTGTTACTGAAGAACCATAACACATCTCACAGCATCAGTGTGTGTTAGTGAAGAACCATAACTCATCTCACAGCATCAGTGTGTGTTACTGAAGAACCATAACACATCTCACTGCATCAGTGTGTGTTACTGAAGAACCATAACACATCTCACAGCATCAGTGTGTGTTACAGCAGAACCATAACTCATCTCACTGCATCAGTGTGTGTTAGTGAAGAACCATAACACATCTCACTGCATCAGTGTGTGTTAGTGAAGAACCATAACACATCTCACTGCATCAGTGTGTGTTACAGCAGAACCATAACTCATCTCACAGCATCAGTGTGTGTTACTGAAGAACCATAACACATCTCACTGCATCAGTGTGTGTTACTGAAGAACCATAACACATCTCACAGCATCAGTGTGTGTTACAGCAGAACCATAACACATCTCACAGCATCAGTGTGTGTTAGTGAAGAACCATAACTCATCTCACAGCATCAGTGTGTGTTACTGAAGAACCATAACTCATCTCACAGCATCAGTGTGTGTTACTGAAGAACCATAACTCATCTCACAGCATCAGTGTGTGTTACTGAAGAACCATAACACATCTCACAGCATCAGTGTGTGTTACTGAAGAACCATAACTCATCTCACAGCATCAGTGTGTGTTACTGAAGAACCATAACTCATCTCACAGCATCAGTGTGTGTTACTGAAGAACCATAACTCATCTCACAGCATCAGTGTGTGTTACTGAAGAACCATAACTCATCTCACAGCATCAGTGTGTGTTACTGAAGAACCATAACACATCTCACAGCATCAGTGTGTGTTACTGAAGAACCATAACTCATCTCACAGCATCAGTGTGTGTTACTGAAGAACCATAACTCATCTCACAGCATCAGTGTGTGTTACTGAAGAACCATAACTCATCTCACAGCATCAGTGTGTGTTAGTGAAGAACCATAACACATCTCACAGCATCAGTGTGTGTTAGTGAAGAACCATAACACATCTCACAGCATCAGTGTGTGTTAGTGAAGAACCATAACACATCTCACAGCATCAGTGTGTGTTACTGAAGAACCATAACACATCTCACAGCATCAGTGTGTGTTACTGAAGAACCATAACTCATCTCACAGCATCAGTGTGTGTTACTGAAGAACCATAACTCATCTCACAGCATCAGTGTGTGTTACTGAAGAACCATAACTCATCTCACAGCATCAGTGTGTGTTAGTGAAGAACCATAACACATCTCACAGCATCAGTGTGTGTTAGTGAAGAACCATAACACATCTCACAGCATCAGTGTGTGTTAGTGAAGAACCATAACACATCTCACAGCATCAGTGTGTGTTAGTGAAGAACCATAACTCATCTCACAGCATCAGTGTGTGTTAGTGAAGAACCATAACACATCTCACAGCATCAGTGTGTGTTACTGA
>JARQWZ010003679.1:120000-130000 GCA_033150135.1 Gobio occitaniae
GCACCCAAAAATACCTTACAGAAAAAAAACGTTCACAGTGTATAGTGTGTGTAAAGAGCAACAACAACGAGACTGTTTTCATTTTAGACATTTTATGTCAAATGTAAATTTAAATACCGAATCTCATGTGTCTGGAGGAACAGATGATGTCATACAGGAAGTGGTCACTCACCTCCAGCTGACGGATATTGGTCCTCTCTCTCTTTAATGAGCTCCAGGTCCTCTTCAGTGACCGGCTCCTCTTCTGTCTGCAAACGCCAGCCTTCATTTCTTTACAAACACATGACCAACAATATCTGACCCTGGAGTTCGCTACGGGTCAGTGGAATTATGGGAATTCAAGGGTTAGTTCACCCAAAAATGAAGATGTCATCATTTACTCACCCCTACATCAGTGAAAACAAGCCTTGTTGTTTCGCGCAAAAGCTCAAACGTGCCGTTTCTGATCTTTAATGCCCAAATATCTGAGCCTCAGAGAACTGCTTTAGGCACAAATCTGTTATTGCCCAACACATAGACTGTAAACAAGATGGCCGACGCGCCTTCACTCCAGTGTTCAAATATGGCGTTTTGGAAATGTAGAGATTAAGTTAAAGCTCTGATCTCCTCCCAAATTTCCAGAAAAAGTCCATTGTGCCGCAGTGACGACATCCCTCAGAGAAGCTGTCAATCATGACGCCACACCCCCGTTTATATAGCATCAAATAACTCATTAACCTATTTAAAGAACGAACACTTGAACTAGCATCAGTGTGATTAAAGGAACACACCAACTTTTGGGGACTTTATCTTATTCACCGTATTCCCCAGAGTTAGAGTTAAAGGGTTAGTTCAGCCAAAAATGTAAATTGTGTCATTAATGCCTGAGCCTCATGTGGTTGGACACCCGTCAGACCTCCGTTCATCTTCAGACACAAATGAAGATATTTTAGTGTAAATCTGATGCTCTGAAAGGCCTCCATTGGCTCAACTTTACACTCTCAAGACCCTTAAAAGACACTAAAGACTAAAGTTACAAAGTCCATCTCACTACAGCGGCTCTACAATAACTTTATGAAGACGAGAATAGTTTCTGTGCGCAAAAAAACCCCTAAATAACGACTTATATAGTGATGACGATTTCAAAACACGGCCTCATGAAGCTTCGAAGCGTTATGAATCCGTGAGTCGATTCAGCGGTTCAGAGCGTTATGAATCCGTGAGTCGATTCAGCGGTTCAGAGCGTTATGAATCAGTGAGTCGATTCAGCGGTTCGGAGCGTTATGAATCAGTGAGTCGAATCATGATTCAGATCGCATGTCAAACCGCCAAACTGCTGATTCGGCTCACTGATTCATAACGCTCCGAACCGCTGAATCGACTCACTGATTCATAACGCTCTAAACCGCTGAATCGACTCACTGATTCATAACGCTCTGAACCGCTGAATCGATTCACTGATTCATAACGCTCTGAACCGCTGAATCGACTCGGTGATTCATAACGCTCTGAACCGCTGAATCGACTCGGTGATTCATAACGCTCCAAACCGCTGAATCGACTCACTGATTCATAACGCTCCAAACCGCTGAATCGACTCACTGATTCATAACGCTCTAAACCGCTGAATCGACTCACTGATTCATAACGCTCTAAACCGCTGAATCGACTCACTGATTCATAACGCTCTGAACCGCTGAATCGATTCACTGATTCATAACGCTCTGAACCGCTGAATCGACTCGGTGATTCATAACGCTCTGAACCGCTGAATCGACTCACTGATTCATAACGCTCCAAACCGCTGAATCGACTCACTGATTCATAACGCTCCAAACCGCTGAATCGACTCACTGATTCATAACGCTCTGAACTGCCGAATCGACTCGCTGATTCATAACGCTCTGAACTGCTGAATCGACTCACTGATTCATAACGCTCTGAACCGCTGAATCGACCCGCTGAATCGATTCACTGATTCATAATGCTCTGAACCGCTGAATCGACTCGCTGATTCATAACGCTCCAAACCGCTGAATCGACTCACTGATTCATAACGCTCTGAACCGCTGAATCGACTCACTGATTCATAACGCTCTTAACCACTGAGGTTACAACACTGGGTTAAAACAAACCAATTGCTGGGTTAAAACAAACCAATTGCTGGGTTGAAACAAACCAGTTGCTGGGTTGAAACAACCCAATTGCTGGGTTAAAGCAACCCAATTGCTGGGTTAAAACAACCCATTCACTGGGTTAAAACAAACCAATTGCTGGGTTAAAACAACCCAACTGCTGGGTTAAAACAAACCAATTGCTGGGTTAAAACAACCCAACTGCTGGGTTAAAACAAACCAATTGCTGGGTTGAAACAAACCAGTTGCTGGGTTGAAACAACCCAATTGCTGGGTTAAAGCAACCCAATTGCTGGGTTAAAACAACCCATTCACTGGGTTAAAACAAACCAATTGCTGGGTTGAAACAAACCAATTGCTGGGTTGAAACAAACCAATTGCTGGGTTAAAACAACCCAATTGCTGGGTTAAAACAACCCATTCACTGGGTTAAAACAAACCAATTGCTGGGTTAAAACAACCCACTCACTGGGTTAAAACAAACCAATTGCTGGGTTAAAACAACCCAATTGCTGGGTTAAAACAACCCATTCACTGGGTTAAAACAAACCAATTGCTGGGTTGAAACAACCCAATTTCTGGGTTAAAACAACCCATTCACTGGGTTAAAACAACCCAATTGCTGGGTTAGTCCATTTTCAACCCAACTTGGGTTGTTTTTAACCCAGCATTTTTTTGAGTATAATATGTTCGTGTGTGAACTGATTGAAGTGTGTTCCGGTGTAAAACGAGCCGACTGTGAACTGTTAAAGACTGCGTTCAGAAACCCAAACATCAGTTCTGCCATCTCTTCATGATCTGCAGTGTGAGCGGATGAGGAATGAAAGAGGGTGAGTAGATGATGACAGGTGTTCACTTTAACATGCTGTACCTACTTCTCAAACGTCACCAGCTGTTCGTCTGGCCCCAGCTCATCCACCTGCAGGAGTAAAGGTGTTTTACTAAGGTGAAGACACACCCCATAATCAGCAGATACTGATGGAGTGTGTGTTATTTTCCTGCGGTCGGGATCCGGCTCTCACGCGGGCCATGGACTCGCGCTCCCTCTCGGCTGCGCGACGCTGAGCCACCTGGAAGTTGTTGAGCGCGGCCGAGAAGTCGTTCATCAGCCGGTCTTTCTGGATCCTCTGCTGGCGCTGAGGAGAGGGAGGAGCTTTAGCATAGAGACACGCCCCATAATCTGAAGGCCACGCCCACCGGGGGGAAACAATCAAACGCTCTCCATTGACTTTGCATTGTGTGAGGCTGCATCCTTGTCATTTCGGACTTATAACAAAATCAGAACAATGTCTAAAAGCTGATATGTGACAAAGTGTACAGCAAACAAGCTAAACAAAACCCAGAAGCAAAAACACAGAAGTTTTTATAAGCTATTGATCCAAAAAACGAGCGTTTAACCTGTTAGCCTTCACCCCCGCTTTTGAAAAAATCCTAAGAATCAGACTAAAACCGCTACAGTTAATGATTCCTTTGCACTAAAATCATAAGTATGGCGTCATTTGAAAGCAGACACTTGGCAGTTTACTGTAAATTCAAAATTATAATTATTTTCATAATCCAAAAATACTCCTCGGTTTAAAAATTTGACACAGACATATGAGAATCTATCAATATTTCTCCTCATCTGCACACTTTAGAACTAAAAGCCCTGAGGGATGTTGATTTGTCGCGAGTCTTCGTGATGAGAATAGAGGAGTTTTTTATGAATGAAAGCAGCTGAGGCTCATATTACAATCAAAACGGTACCGACGCGGTTTTCATATTCATAACTCCTGACACATATTAACAAATTACTGTCACTATAAGACTTTGAGAATAAAACAGAGGTAAAAAATGGAAGCTTGACTCTTAGATCTTTTAAATGATGTATAGTTTGTCAAGGTAATTACTTACATCTGACAGTCATTTGAGCTAATTTAAACAAATAAAGCTTGAGGGCGAATGGAGGTTAAGGACAAAAAAGTGGATACAGGCCATTGAGACACGTTATATTACACTTAGAAGTACACACACTACAGGGGAACGTCATCAGAGACAGGAAATATCATATATAAAACTGACATTTGGATATTTGACTTAACAGTGACAAAATGTTTACTGAACACATAGGTAATACTGAGACACACTGAGTGTCAGGATCCCAAAATGTCCCCATTCTTCAGCTGAAGCGTCACGCTTTACTGCCTTTATCCACTTTTGTCTCCTTAAACTCTCGTTTTTTTGGGTCGACAGCTTATAAAAACTTGTTTCTGTGTTGTTTAGTTTGTTTGCTGTACACTTTGTCACATATCAGCTTTTAGACATTGTTCTGTTTTTTGTTATAAGTCCGAAATGACAAGGATGCCGCCTCACGCAATGCAAAGTCAATGGAGAGCGTTGGATTGTTTCCCCCCCCGGTGTGGGCGTGGCCTAAATACGCTCTGTCTCTATGGGCGGGCCGGCTGGAGGTCAGCGCGGGGTCAGCTCACCTGTTCTGACGGGGAGCGGGGCGGAGGCAGAGAGCCCAGCTCCTTCAGGTGTGTGTTGGTCTCTTTGGCCAGCTGGTTTGTGTAGTGCTGCATCTGCTGACTGTGTGCGACATACACACACACAACACCACGGTTTATAACCAGCGATGGGAAGGCTACTTTCAATACAGATTACAAAATACATGCTTTAATCTGGCCCTTTTCAAACTCGCTCAAATCCTTACGCTTGCCCATTTTTCCTGCTTCTAACACATCAACTCTGAAGACAAAATGTTCACTTGCTGCCTAATATATCCCACCCACTAACAGGTGATGAAGTTATTCACTTCCCCGGTCATAATGTTATGCCTGATCGGGGTATATAATATCAGACATACACAACACCAGTGAAGGCCTCGGTTTATAACCAGCGATTTATTTCACTAATTCCATTCAAAAAGTGAAACTTGTATATTATATTCATTCATTACACACAGACTGATATATTTAAAATATTTATTTCTTTTATTTTTGATGATTATAACTGACAACGAAGGAAAATCCCAAATTCAGTATCTCAGAAAATTAGAATATTACTTAAGACCGATACAAAGAAATGATTTTTAGCAATCTTGGCCAACTGAAAAGTATGAACATGAAAAGTATGAGCATGTCCAGCACTCAACACTTAGTTGTTAATAAAGTATAATATAAATACATTTGATATCAAACTTATTGATATATGAGAGCCAGTGTTAATTTTGACAGCAAATTTTGATTTAGTTTTAGTCATATTTTAGTCTCCTGAATTGTTTTTAGCTTTAGTCTAGTGTTAGTCTCCTAAAATCTAATGAGTTTAGTTCAATTGTAATACATTAAGCATTTAAGCTTCACATAACCGACTGTCACTTGAACTGACATTTTGACATCATTTTGTTTTTGACATTAAAAATACACGAAAGAGCTCAATTCACTTTTTTTTTAATTTTTTTTTTATAAAACATCTGTATAGTTTTTATAACTTTGTATTTCTGTTTTAGTCAGTAGGCCATATCAGGTTAAGCTAAAGCTTCAAATATATTTTTTTAATTTCAGTTCACATTTATTTAATTTCAAGTAATGAAGATTTGTTTTAATGGTTTTAGTGAACTATTATAACCCTGATACTTTATTGAATATGTGTCAAAAACTGGTCTTTCCTCCTGACTATGAATTAAATGGAAATTTAAATTAAATATAGTTTATTGTGTAACCAAAAATAAAAATATAATGCGGGACTTTTAATTATAAACAAGTGCAAATACACCGGGACTCTTATTTTGAAATGTATGCGCCTCTGTTGCAGTTGCAGGAGCTCATTCAAGTTCAGGAGATCAAATATGCATTGTTACAACCATCTAAAACATGTGACTATATAAACGTCGTAAAGTAAACACTGTCATTATTCATCAGCATTAGTTCATTAACACTTGTCTGGCATTAATGTGTGTTATTGATTGATTGGGGATGTGTGAGCTTCCTGGTATACGGCTGCGTTGACCTCTGACCTCAGAAAACACAGTGGACCAACACCAGCGCATGGCATGGCACCCCAAACCATCACTGACTGTGGAAACTTTACACTGGAGCTCCAGCAGTGTGGATTGTGTGTCTCTCCTCTCTTCCTCCAGACTCTGGGACCCTGATTGACTTTCATCAGAGAACATAACTTTGGCCACTCAGCAGCTCCAGTCCTGTCTGTCTTTAGCCCAGGCGAGACGCTTCTGACGCTGTCTGTTGGTCAAGAGTGCGACAGCTGAAACCCATGTCTTGCATATGTCTGTGTGTAGTGGTTCTTGAAGCACTGACTCCAGCTCCAGTCCACTCTTTGTGAATCTCCCCCACATTTTTGAATGGGTTTTGTTTCTCAATCCTCTCCAGGGTGCGGTTATCCCTATTGCTTGTACACTTTTTTTCCACCACATCTTTTCCTTCCCTTCGCCTCTCTATTAATGTGCTTGGACACAGAGCTCTGTGAACAGCCAGCCTCTTTTGCAATGACCTTTTGTGTCTTGCCCTCCTTGTGCAAGGGGTCAAAGGTCGTCTTTTGGTCTTCCCCATGATTGTGTCGCCTACAGAACTAGACTGAGAGACCCTTTAAAGGCCTTTGCAGGTGTTTTGAGTTCATCAGCTGATTAGAGTGTCTTCAATATTGAACCTTTTCACAATATTCTAATTTTCTGAGATCCTGAATTTGGGATTTTCCTTCGTTGTCAGTTATAATCATCTAAATTAAAATAAATAAACATTTGAAATATATCAGTCTGTGTGTAATGAATGAATATAATATACAAGTTTTACTTTTTGAATGGAATTAGTGAAATAAATCAACTTTTTGATGATATTCTAATTATATGACCAGCACCTGTATTTCACTACAGATTACAAAATACATGCTTTAATTTGGCCCTTGTCAAACGCTTGCCCATTTTTCCTGCTTCTAACACAACTCTGAGGACAAAATGTTCACTTGCTGCCTAATATATCCCACCCACTGACAGGTGTTATTCACTTCACCTGTCATAATGTTATGCCCGATCAGTGTGTATAATATCTCTTATGTAGCGATATCATATAAGAGAGAGCAGCCTATAGTCTGGACTCACAGTCGGTCCTGGAGGTCCGGTGTGTCCGGTCTGGTGCTGAGCTGGAACAACATGCTCTTGATTTGGCCAGCTATGAACAGAAAACACTGAATTATGGGAAAATACTACAGAAATATGCCATTATAATTGTGTTTATTAGAACTTTTGCAACAAATACAATCTTCAACATATTTACTCACTGTTTTGTGTGATTTTCTGGATGTTTGAGCTGCATGTCTGAGTGAGATTGTTGAAGTCTCTCGGCTGAGAGTGACAGCTGTCAATCATTCCGTAAGACATGATGACTGAAAACAACACAGCTGCTTACATTCAGGACATTATAACATTATATTAAGGGTTACATGATATTATTAGATAAAAAAAAGGTTACATGATATTATTAGAAAAAAAAGAAGAAAAAAAAAACCTTAATCATTATGGCTGAGGAAATCTGACAATACTACGCAACGCAATAAGACATTTCATATCGGGCTGAACAGGCCTTTCGCCATGATAAAACATTTACTCTATTTAATATTATATCACCATCTTAAATTATGCAGCAATACTTGCAGTAATGTCGACATTAGCGCACAGTTTCATTTAGAAAGCGCGAGAGAATGAATCTCGTACCTGTGATGCTCAGATGCGGGAACGCGTCTCTCACAGAAATAACGGCAGAAACACGACGGCTCGTTGAGTGGGCGGGGCCAGTTTCGACGCGTCTAAATAATAACTCTCATATTTCATCTATTCTCTTTGTTTAACATCTCTAAAAGTTCTCAGTGGTGGCGTGAATGTGTAAATGAATGTCTATAACCTTGCTGAGGCAGAAATAAGGGCGACTCTGTCACGTGGTTTGTATTAATTTTCTCAGCGGTTGTCGAGGAGGTCCAATCACAGTCGTTTATGGTTTGGGGTTTGTTTAATAGTCAACGCTTGTCTCATCAAATCTGGCTAAATTCACATTACACACTAATTTATGCCAAGTTATATGTTTTTGTTATGAATGTAAGCTTCCATGGGTCTTCTCTGCACTAAAAAAAGACATTAATAGGCTTTATTTAATTTAATATACTAATATTGAGCGACTGACTGGATTTGTAGCTCTGGCAGAGTCAGGTTTCTGTCTCATGACTTTCACAGGATAATAATCTCTCATGATCACATGACTGCATTTCTCACAGACACATGATTATTTGGTGAACTAAAGATTAGATTATGAGAGAATAATAACAGCATTTTAGTGTTTTGAAGAAACTCAAAAGAAACGGTTAACGACAGTTGGATATGGGTATAACATGAACTATTGTTATACATTATATGATTTATTCAATTATTCTCACTGTAGGATCCGAGTTCTCGTTTTCTACTCGCTCTTATTTACAAAGACTTAAAGATTTAAGTTTTGTCATCATTTGTAGATCGGTCGTAACAGTTTCAAATAAGGCACAATCTTAATACCACAATATTTCAGCGATAAAATCTCTTGATTTAGACTTTTATTCACATACTTTGATCAACACACATACATAGCACACATCAAATAAAAACAACAATTTTAAGACTTTTTTATTTATTTTAATTTATTTTATAGTGAAATACAATCACATTGAATTGCAATCCTTACATATTATTCATATTATGAATTAAGAATTTTAAATGAGTATTTAAAAACCTGAAGCGTAATAAAACATTTTGTGTAAATCTAATGGAACAAGGGAAAGGGCAATTTAATGCGATTCATGTTTATCAATTTAAACATTTTCATAAAAAAAAATAATGAATTAAGCTGGTTTATTTTTTACTCATTACAAATTCTTATTTTAAATAATTACATTTCTTAATAAACAGGCATTACAAGTAGCCTAACTATAAAAAAAAGTTTGTCAAGACAACAGAAAGTTTGAATAAGTCTTAAAATCTTGAAGTCTGAAGGTTTTTACAGTAGTTTGAATTTTAAAGTAGTTTTAAAGTTTACCGTATGAACCTTTTGAAGGCAAAATCAGATAGATAGATAGATAGATAGATAGATAGATAGATAGATAGATAGATAGATAGATAGATAGATAGATAGATAGATAGATAGATAGATAGATAGATAGATAGATAGATAGATAGTGTAGTGAATAGTATTATAGTAGTATAATGTTATTTGGGAGTATAACCACTAGAGGAGATAGAATGGCAGTTTAATTGAGTCTAATGCTCTTCTGACAGTTTAAATTTGAATTTTGACAGTTGGAGTTTGAACAGTCTTGGCTCATTTGAATATCCCGTCAATGTAAGTCTATGAAAATTTTGATCCTAATTTTTAGGAAAATCCGTAAGTCGGATCAGTTAGAAAAGATACAGCGAGTCAGAACAATCTGAAGATCTAAACCGAGTTTGGTGCTTGAAGAGTTAAAGCTCTAGGAGGAGTTAAGAGTCAGAAATATTAGTCTCTGAAGAAGAAGAATTATGATAAGTTTAAATAGATTTTCAGTAAGTTGGCTTTACACACCAACTTAATAATGAGGACAAGAAACGCTTTGTACAAGTTGAAATTTCGTAATTACGGTAATTTCAACATGGCGTTTACGCACCTCAAGTTCGCGGTTTTCCCGCCGAATCGGGCCATTAAGCTCGTGTTGTTTTGTAGTCCGCGGGTTGAAGGTGAATAAATGATGACTGTTTTAAGGATGTACACCACTGTTGCAATCTAGTATCTTTATAATCACTATTACAAATTGATAATATCTCTAAAATTGATATCGTTCCTCAGTTAAGACGGGACACTAGTTGTAATATAATTTATTTATCATTTCCATGAAGT
>JARQWZ010003679.1:135000-146073 GCA_033150135.1 Gobio occitaniae
TCATAACGCTTCAAACCGCTGAATCGACTCACTGATTTAAACGCTTCAAACCGCTGAATCGACTCACTGATTTAAACGCTTCAAACCGCTGAATCGACTCACTGATTTAAACGCTTCAAACCGCTGAATCGACTCACTGATTTAAACGCTTCAAACCGCTGAATCGACTCACTGATTTAAACGCTTCAAACCGCTGAATCGACTCACTGATTTAAACGCTTCAAACCGCTGAATCGACTCACTGATTTAAACGCTTCAAACCGCTGAATCCACTCATTGATTCATAAGGCTTCAAACCGCTGAATCGACTCACTGATTTAAACGCTTCAAACCGCTGAATCGACTCACTGATTTAAACGCTTCAAACCGCTGAATCGACTCACTGATTTAAACGCTTCAAACCGCTGAATCGACTCACTGATTTAAACGCTTCAAACCGCTGAATCCACTCACTGATTTAAACGCTTCAAACCGCTGAATCGACTCACTGATTTAAACGCTTCAAACCGCTGAATCGACTCATTGATTCATAACGCTTCAAACCGCTGAATCGACTCACTGATTTAAACGCTTCAAACCGCTGAATCGACTCACTGATTTAAACGCTTCAAACCGCTGAATCGACTCACTGATTTAAACGCTTCAAACCGCTGAATCGACTCACTGATTTAAACGCTTCAAACCGCTGAATCCACTCATTGATTCATAACGCTTCAAACCGCTGAATCCACTCACTGATTTAAACGCTTCAAACCGCTGAATCGACTCACTGATTTAAACGCTTCAAACCGCTGAATCGACTCACTGATTTAAACACTTCAAACCGCTGAATCGACTCACTGATTTAAACGCTTCAAACCGCTGAATCGACTCACTGATTTAAACGCTTCAAACCGCTGAATCCACTCATTGATTCATAACGCTTCAAACCGCTGAATCCACTCACTGATTTAAACGCTTCAAACCGCTGAATCGACTCACTGATTTAAACGCTTCAAACCGCTGAATCCACTCACTGATTTAAACGCTTCAAACCGCTGAATCGACTCACTGATTTAAACGCTTCAAACCGCTGAATCGACTCACTGATTTAAACGCTTCAAACCGCTGAATCGACTCACTGATTTAAACGCTTCAAACCGCTGAATCCACTCATTGATTCATAACGCTTCAAACCGCTGAATCCACTCACTGATTTAAACGCTTCAAACCGCTGAATCGACTCACTGATTTAAACGCTTCAAACCGCTGAATCCACTCATTGATTCATAACGCTTCAAACCGCTGAATCCACTCACTGATTTAAACGCTTCAAACCGCTGAATCCACTCACTGATTTAAACGCTTCAAACCGCTGAATCCACTCATTGATTCATAACGCTTCAAACCGCTGAATCCACTCACTGATTTAAACGCTTCAAACCGCTGAATCGACTCACTGATTTAAACGCTTCAAACCGCTGAATCCACTCATTGATTCATAACGCTTCAAACCGCTGAATCCACTCACTGATTTAAACGCTTCAAACCGCTGAATCCACTCATTGATTCATAACGCTTCAAACCGCTGAATCCACTCACTGATTTAAACGCTTCAAACCGCTGAATCCACTCACTGATTTAAACGCTTCAAACCGCTGAATCGACTCACTGATTTAAACGCTTCAAACCGCTGAATCCACTCATGAGCTGTGTCTCATTTCGGAAGGCTGCATCCTCCGGAGGGCGCATTTAAAGGCTGCATGCGTCTGAAGGCCGTCTCATTTCAAAAAAGTAAGTAGGACACTCCGAATGTGACCTTCAAATGCGCCCTTCTTTTCGGGAATTCGGAGTGTGCATGAGATGTATCCTTCGTTGCTGCAGATAACCCACAATTCTTTGCGTCGCCATTAACTACCATCATGTTTTTTAAATATTATTTGAAAAAATGGCGCCGCCGGCAGATATACATGCAAGCGAAATGTGGTGTTTAAACTTAAGTAGTTTAAAGCTTGTTTTTATTTTTAAGCTGTATATAACTCAAATAGATAGTTGTGGTAAACAGGATTACAAGTGTTGTGATTATTTTTTTTAGGTTTTTTTTTTTACATTTAGAACAGTACTTTGCTGTCAAGGCAAAACATTTCATAGTCATTTTCAAGTTATAAATAATTTTCATTCATATAACTGGTGTGAGAGCGCAACTCCACTGTGAACGTGTTGGCATAGCAACGTGATACTTCCTGCCTGTGTGTCCTACGGAGGACGTCTCGTTTAATTCTGATTAAGGACACTCCGTATACCGCATCCTTCACAGGATGTGTCCTCCAGAGGATGCAGCCTTCAAAATTAAATTAAATGAGACACAGCTATTGATTCATAACGCTTCAAACCGCTGAATCGACTCACTGATTTAAACGCTTCAAACCGCTGAATCGACTCACTGATTTAAACGCTTCAAACCGCTGAATCGACTCATTGATTTAAACGCTTCAAACCGCTGAATCGACTCATTGATTCATAACGCTTCGAAGCTTCATGATGATGCTGTGTTTTGAAATCGGTCAGCACACCGGGAAACTGCTTTGCGCGTCTTTTGCTGTTATTTTTGTTGGCAAATGGGAGTTTGCGCTTCATCATGGTTTCACCGATATCCATGTTTCTCCACGGGGTTTGCAGCTTTTCGATGACTTTCACGTCAGGTAATTACGTCACTTCAAAGCGTTCCCATGGCAATAGGGGGGAAATGGAGGCTCTTGTGTGAAGTAAACAAACATTTTTCAACTTTCTGCTAATATATATATGACTTTTTATGCAATGAAAATGCGGGGATTATGAAATCATGCTAGTCCCGCATATTTTGCACACGGAAATAGGCAATTTATGCGGCGAAAGTGCGGCATATTTGAAAAAATGCGGCCCCCGCATGAATATGCGGACTTTGGCTGATTATGCGTTAAATCACGCGATCGCATAACCGCGTTTTTCTGGAGGGACTGATTAAAGATATACTATAATGGTGCGTTCACACCGGACACGATTCGCGCGAGTGATTTACATGTTAAGTCAATGCAGAGACGCGAAATGGCATTCTGCGGCGCGATTCGCGCGAATGAGGCGGCGAGAAGGACGCGAATTGAGTGTTTTGAACACGCGATTCGCGCGAATGAGGCGGCGAGAAGGACGCGAATTGAGTGTTTTGAACACGCGATTCGCGCGAATGAGGCGGCGAGAAGGACGCGATTTGAGTGTTTTAAACACACGATTCGCGCGAATGAGGCGGCGAGAAGGACGCAAATTGAGTGTTTTGAACACGCGATTCGCGCGAATGAGGCGGCGAGAAGGACGCGAATTGAGTGTTTTGAACACACGCGATTCGCGCGAATGAGGCGGCGAGAAGGATGCGAATTGAGTGTTTTGAAAACGCGATTCGCGCGAATGAGGCGGCGAGAAGGACGCGAATTGAGTGTTTTGAACACGCGATTCGCGCGAATGAGGCGGCGAGAAGGACGCGAATTGAGTGTTTTGAACACGCGATTCGTGCGAATGAGGCGGCGAGAAGGACGCGAATTGAGTGTTTTGAACGCGCAATTCGCGCGAATGAGGCGGCGAGAAGGACGCGAATTGAGTGTTTTGAACGCGCGATTCGCGCGAATGAGGCGGCGAGAAGGACGCGAATTTAGTGTTTTGAACGCGCGATTCGCGCGAATGAGGCGGCGAGAAGGACGCGAATGGAGTGTTTTGAACACGCGATTCACGCGAATGAGGCGGCGAGAAGGACGCAAATTGAGTGTTTTGAACTCGCGATTCGTGCGAATGAGGCGGCGAGAAGGACGCGAATTGAGTGTTTTGAACGCGCGATTCGCGCGAATGAGGCGGCGAGAAGGACGTAAATTGAGTGTTTTGAACGCGCGATTCGCGCATATGAGGCGGCGAGAAGGACACGAATTGAGTATTTTGAACGCGTGATTCCCGCAAGTTGAAAAATCTGCCCTTTGCCGGATATTTCGCGCCGCGTTAACCAATCAGGAGCTTGCTCTAGTAGTGACAACAATGAGGAGAAAATCTGTATATTAATATCTGGTTCAGACAATATGATTGTCACTGTGATAACATTAAATGACATGAAACACAACCCAGTCTCTTTTTGTTAAATGCAAGTTTATGTATTATCAATAATACAAAATTATAAGTAATGTATAACAAGCTATACATGAAATAAAGCAAACAATTCAGTCAAACATTCAAAGTCAGTGCCAGTCGGCTAACGTTACAACTGCAACGTACAGTTATAGCCTAAAAATATAAAGTAATGAAACTTCTCTTTGCCTTCAGCCTAAACGATTTGCCAGGGAACAAATTATAGATCCATGAGAGCAAAGATCGGCCGTTGCAAGACGAATTATAGCTGGAGCCGCCACAGAGACATCAGAGCCAGCGGCAGAAGAACTGGCTGAGGAAAGGCTGATCTCACCGGGTTAATGAGCGCCGCTGATCCACTGGAGCTCACACACACACACACACACACACACACACCACAGATCATCAGAGCCAGCGGCAGAAGAACTGGCTGAGGAAAGGCTGATCTCACCGGGTTAATGAGCGCCGCTGATCCACTGGAGCTCACAACTCCCACAACACCAGATCACATGTTCAAATAGGCACTCTTTATATAAATAAACCACACATTTGAGCTTTAAACCACTACATTATCGGCTGAAAAAGTCTTAAAACTACGTTTTGTCACACATTAACAGTAGATTTTGACAAAAAAAAGACGTGTAAACACAGCCCATGTCAGCCATTTCTCAACAAGACGAGCCACCCTGGCAGAAGCTCCGCCCATGAGGAGAATCACGTCTGTTGTGAAGTGAATGTCACGCGCGATTGAAGCGAGTAAACTCAAAATGTTCAAGTGTCCACCTTTGCGTGATTAGCACGAAATATTCACGCAAATCGCGTCCGGTGTGAACGCCACATAAGAGTTAATATTACTCATAAATAAAAATAGTTAATTTTACTCATAAATATTGGTTTTTAAATGTTTTTCCCCCAATTTTTTCTACAAATGTAGTTACACAGATCTACTTAATTTTTTTACTTGCATTTGCTCAGCTCATATGGTGTATGTAATTGATTTCACTGCTTTAAAATGTACTAAATTTTTTTTAGTGTAAAAATGTTTCACCAAAATTTTTTTGTAAATCATAGTAAACGTTTTTAGAGAGTGTGTGAGGATCAGCTCTATCAGTGTGAATCAGGCAGAATGCAGGAAGCCGCATCAGGCCGCCCCTTTAAAGCTGTATGTTTATTTACACTCCTGATTGGCCGCACCGGACATTGGCTAACTTCATTGGGCAAGATGGAAAGTACCCATGAATCTGAGCGGATGATTGTGAGCAGCGGTATGAAGAACACACTCCTGATTTACCTGTTCTGGGAAACGCCTTACACAATAAACACACTTGGGTAAGAGAGTATTTTCCAGGAGCAGTAATGCACAGTGAATGTCTTTAAATGACTCAGTCCATCAGAAAGCAGAATACAGTTCATCACACTGGTGGAGTTACACCAGAATACAGTTCATAAAGTCCCCCTGCAGGCAATCATTGTATGCCTAAAACTTATATTCGATAATCCAAATGACATATTACGACAAGTTTTTTCCTAGTCATTTCTTCATGTCTTATAATACTGAATGTAATTCAACACCCTCATATGTGACCCTGGACCACAAACCAGTCATAAGGGTCAATATTTAGATGTATAGATCATCTAAATCTGAATAAATGATCTCTCCACGTATGTGTGGTTTGTTATGATGGGACAATATTTGAAAATCTGGAATCTGAGGGTGCAGAACAATCTAAATATTGAGAAAATCTCCTTTAAAGTTGTCCAGATGAAGTCCTTAGCAATGTATATCACTACTAATAATACATGTATGATATATTCATGGAACATGATCTTACACTCTAAAAAAAATGCTAGGTTAAAAATAACCCAAGTTGGGTTGAAAATGGACTAACCCAGCAATTGGGTTGTTTTAACCCAGCAATTGAGTTGTTTTAACCCAGCATTTGGGTTGTTTTAACCCAGCAATTGAGTTGTTTTAACCCAGCAATTGAGTTGTTTTAACCCAGCAATTGAGTTGTTTTAAGCAAGTGTAATATCCTAATGATTTTTGGCATTAAAGAAAAATGTATAATTTTGACCCATATGATGTATTTTTGGCCTTCGCCACAGATATACCCGGGAGATCACGGCTGCTGTTGAGCTCCAGGGGTGCATTTAGTATATGCTGATTCATAAATATGCAAATGAGCTCCGCCTCCACTCACTCGCTCAGCTCGGGTCACCTGATCCACTCGCTCAAGCGGAAATATCGCTTTAAGACAGAAACTGATTCATTAGAAGAGGAAGAGTGAACTCGTCCACACGGTGATGTGTTTTATGAATCGTTCTCTACATCATCGGACACATAACGCGCATTAATATGATTAGCCTTTGCCTTGAATAACAGCTAATAATGTGTTGCTAATGTCATCTCAGAGTCGCTGCCTTCAACAATCAGCATCCTTATGATAGGAAAAGCCCCGCCCACATATAGGGGAGCGCGGGCACAACCAACGCTATCTCACGACCAATTCGTACATATTTTACGAGGTGGCTAATTCGTACGAATTTGTACGACCTCACTCATACGAATTTGTACGTTTTGTCTAAACCCCAGTGAAGGGTAGGTTTAGGGGCGGGGTTTGAGGTAGGTCATTCGTAAGAATTCATACGAATTTGTCAACTCTTGGCAACTCGTCAAATACGTACAAACCAATCGGTCTTCTTGGCGGGAAGAGCACCAGGTGACTCGCTCGTAAGCTGCGCGCACATGGCGTTCGAGTCGATGTCCATACCGAGAAAAGAGATCCTCTGCACGGGGCAAAGTTTGCTCTTCTCCCAGTTGACCCGAAGGCCCAGACGGGCTAAGTGATGGAGCACTAGATCTCTGTGTCCGCAAACCTACTCTCGAGAGTGACTCATTATGAGCCAGTCGTCGAGGTAGTTCAGGATGCGAACCCCGTGCTGCCGTAGGGGCGCAAGGGCTGCCTCGACAATCTTCGTAAAGACGCGAGGGGACAGAGATAGCCCGAATGGGAGGACCGCGTACTGATAGGCCCGCCCCTCGAAAGCAAACCGTAGGAGCCTTAGGAGGGCGTCCTCGGCGGCGAGCAGGCTGAGGCGACTGTGCCGGCGGCTGGGTGGAGGCAGCTGCTGGCCGCCGGGGCAGTATATGTTTGATTGCCTCAGTCTGCTTCTGGGCGGTTGAAAACTGTTGGGCGAAGTTTTCAACCACTCCGCCGAAGAGGCCAGCCTGGGATATGGGGGCATCGAGGAAGCGTGTTCACTCGCTGTCCCGCATGTCAGCCAGGTTAAGCCACAGATGTCTCTCCTGGACCACGTTTGTGGACATCACTTGACCCAGGGAGCGTGCGGTCACCTTCGTCGCCCTGAGGGCGAGGCCGGTGGCGGCACGCAGCGCGTCCACGAGCCCCGGATCAACTCCACCCTCGTGCATGTCCCTGAGGATCCTGGCCTGGTAGACCTGAAGGATCGCCATGGCATGCAAAGAGGCATCAGCCGGCCCTGCAGCTCTGTGCGATTTCGCCACCAAGGTTGATGTGAATCGACAGGCTTTGGAGGGGTGCTTAGGGTCGCCACGCCATGTTGAAGTGCTCTGCGGACACAGTTGCATCGCAACAGAACGTTCAACTGGGGGGACCCCAGTGTACCCATTGGCCACGGCCCCATCAAGGGTGGAGAAGGCGGAGGAGGTCGCCGAGCGGTCACGGGAAGACAGCGGGGACTTCCAGGACTGCGCAACCTCCTCATGCAGCTCGGGAAAGAAAGGTATTGGGGGCGGGGACTGACGGGTGTCAGCGTGGGCCCCAAAAAACCAATCATCGAGCCCGGAGCGCTCAGGACATGGCGGAGGGTTCGACTCTAACCTTAGACTCGCGGCTGCCCGAGACAGCATGGCTGTCAGCTCTGGGTCCGACTCGGGCAATGCTGGCGCGCCCGAAGGCGAGTCATCATCCTCAGAGGACTCGAGCCCACCTTGTGTTCCGGTGACCGACATCGCATCATCCTCCGGAGCGCCAAACGAGATACGCGGGGGAGCCGGAGCTGGCCCCGCGATTTCAGCCTGAGCACTCGCGGGTTGCGGAGCGCTAGAGGGGGGTGTGGCCCGAGGCAAGAGCGTCGGGCTTTGTTCCACACCATCACCCTCAGGTCACCCTGACCACCAGCCGAATTACCGGCCACGGGGGGCACGAAGATCCTTGAGTCTCGATCGCAGCACCGCGATGGTCATGTTCCCGCTGTGAGAACATGACGCATCCACAAACGCTGCCTGAGCATGCTGAACGCCCAAGCATACCAAGCAGAGATTGTGCCCATCAGAAGATGAAAGCGACCGGCCACACCCAGAAGTACACGGGCGAGACATCCTGAAAAGGACGTGCCACGTGTAAGCTCTTTTAGGAGAGGAAGCTTCGCAGAGACGCCGAAGCGCCCAGGGACCACACACCAGCTGTCAGCAGACCACTGGGCAGATCAGCAGGCAGGCAGTATGCTATCACTGGAACACCAACGCCTCTGGAAAGCTGTTCGTATCGAAGGCTGACAAAGACTCAGTTAGCAGGCTTGAAGGAGTGAAGAGGTACTCTTGGCTCCAAAGCAGAAACATAATGCGATGTTGCCAGTGTACTTCCTTATATACCCACGAGGTGGGGCGGAGTTACGCATGCAAATTCCGCATGCCAATGGCATTGGCTCTGCCATTGGGCGCTGTTAAATTCCTCGAAGGTAATTGGCTTCTAGGCAAAACCCCCATTCGTTAGTCACTAACGTACGTCGTAGTGACTGAAGGAAAGGGAACAATAAAAACTCTGAACCCCAAGTGGATTTACACAAACTGAGAAAGTCCAAAAGCGTTTGTGCCCCGCTCTCCCTATGCATGAAACCATTCAGAACAATTGGGGCACAAATGATGTTGAGTACAAGAAACACTCCAACCCGAGTCCCACAGGAACATATTCAGTGTCCGTCCGTTTGATCGGGAAACTCTTTAATGTGAGACTGTGGTCACTTCATTCCGCTGGTCAGGGTCTTCAGTGGTCATTGGTGTTGGAGGAGGGCTGGACAGTGGAGCAGACACTGGGGCAGTGGGGATTGGGATGGGGATTGGGATTGGGATGGGGATTGGGATGGGGATGGGGATGGGGATTGGGATGGGGATTGGGATGGGGATTGGGATTGGATGGGGATGGGGATTGGGATGGGGATGGGGATGGGGATTGGGATGGGGATGGGGATTGGGATTGGGATGGGGATTGGGATGGGGATGGGGATTGGGATGGGGATTGGGATTGGGATTGGGATTGGGATGGGGATTGGGATGGGGATGGGGATTGGGATTGGGATGGGGATTGGGATTGGGATTGGGATTGGGATTGGGATGGGAATTGGGAATTGGGAATTGGGATTGGGATGGGATGGGGATGGGGATGGGGATTGGGATTGGGATGGGGATGGGATGGGGATGGGGATTGGGATGGGGATGGGGATTGGGATGGGATGGGGATTGGGATGGGGATGGGGGGGATTGGGATGGGGATTGGGGATGGGGATGGGGATGGGATGGGGATGGGGATTGGGATGGGATGGGGATGGGGATTGGGATGGGGATTGGGATGGGGATGGGGATGGGGATTGGATGGGAATGGGATTGGGATGGGGATGGGGATGGGGATTGGGATTGGGATGGGGATGGGGATTGGGATGGGGATGGGGATTGGGATGGGGATTGGGATGGGGATGGGGATGGGGATGGGATTGGGATGGGGATTGGGATGGGGATGGGGATGGGATGGGGATGGGGATGGGGATTGGGATTGGGATGGGGATTGGGATGGGGATTGGGATTGGGATTGGGATGGGGATTGGGATGGGGATGGGGATGGGATGGGGATGGGGATGGGATGGGGATGGGGATTGGGATTGGGATTGGGTTGGGATGGGATTGGGATGGGGATTGGGATTGGGATGGGGATGGGATGGGATTGGGATTGGGTGGGATGGGGATGGGGATGGGATGGGGATTGGGATGGGATGGGGATGGGATGGGGATTGGGATTGGGTGGGGATGGGGATGGGGATTGGGATGGGGGATTGGGATGGGATTGGGATGGGGATGGGATGGGGATGGGGATGGGGATGGGGGATGGGGATGGGGATGGGATGGGGATGGGTGGGGATTGGGATTGGGATGGGGATTGGGATGGGGATTGGGATGGGGATGGGGATGGGGATGGGGATTGGGTTGGGATTGGGATGGGGGTGGGGTTGGGGATGGGGATTGGGATGGGGATTGGGTTGGGATGGGATTGGGGTGGGGTTGGGGATGGGGATGGGGGTTGGGATGGGGTTGGGATGGGGTTGGGGTTGGGGGATGGGTGGGGATGGGGTTGGGATTGGGATTGGGATTGGATGGGGATTGGGATGGGGATGGGGATTGGGGATGGGGTGGGGTGGGTGGGGATGGGGATGGGGATGGGGTGGGGTGGGGGTGGGGATGGGGGTTGGGGTTGGGGTTGGGATTGGGGATTGGGGTTGGGGATGGGGTGGGGTGGGGTTGGGGGTGGGGTGGGGGTGGGGTGGGGTGGGGTGGGGGTGGGGTTGGGGGTTGGGGTTGGGGGTGGGGTTGGGGTGGGGTTGGGGTGGGGGTGGGGTGGGGTTGGGGTGGGGTGGGGTGGGGGTGGGGGTTGGGTGGGTGGGGTTGGGGTTGGGGTGGGGTTGGGGTTGGGGGTGGGGGTGGGGTTGGGGTGGGGTGGGGGTGGGGTGGGGTGGGGTGGGGGGTGGGGTTGGGTGGGGGTGGGGTTGGGGGTGGGGGTGGGGGTGGGGTTGGGGTGGGGGTTGGGGTGGGGGTTGGGGTGGGGTGGGGTGGGGGGTGGGTTGGGGTGGGGTTGGGGTTGGGGTGGGGTGGGGGTTGGGGTGGGGGTGGGGTGGGGTTGGGGTTGGGGATGGGGTGGGGATTGG
>JARQWZ010003680.1:0-2500 GCA_033150135.1 Gobio occitaniae
GAGTGAGTGAGTGAGTGAGTGTGTGAGTGTGAGAGTGTGTGTGAGTGAGTGAGTGAGTGAGTGAGTGTGTGAGTGAGTGAGTGAGTGAGTGAGTGTGAGTGAGTGAGTGAGTGTGTGAGTGTGAGTGTGAGTGAGTGAGTGAGTGAGTGAGTGAGTGAGTGAGTGAGTGAGTGAGTGTGTGTGTGTGTGTGTGTGTGTGTGTGTGTGTGTGAGTGTGTGAGTGAGTGAGTGAGTGAGTGAGTGAGTGAGTGAGTGAGTGAGTGAGTGAGTGAGTGAGTGAGTGAGTGTGAGTGAGTGAGTGAGTGTGTGTGTGAGTGAGTGAGTGAGTGAGTGAGTGAGTGAGTGAGTGAGTGAGTGAGTGAGTGAGTGAGTGAGTGTGTGTGTGTGTGAGTGTGTGTGTGTGTTCTAATGAGGATTGATCTGTCCAGTGCTTCGTAAGGACAGACTCACAGCAGCTTCACTGAATAATAAACATGTGTCTGTCAGTGTTGATTGCTGGAGAGGTGCATGATGGAATGTCAATGATTGTGTGTCTCCAGGAGGTTAAACTCAGGGAAGCTGCTGGACTCTGGTGTGGTGGACGGAAGCAGACTGACCCTGATGCCCATGGTGGAGGCCGGACTGAAGGTATGAAACGCTTCAGCTTCACACTTACACACCTCAGCACAACAGCTTCACACTTACACACCTCAGCACAACAGCTTCACACTTACACACCTCAGCACAACAGCCACATAATAAACAGGAAATAACCGAATCAATGATGCAAACGTCATCAATTATTAGACAAATTCAGATTCTGCTGTAAAGAATCATTGTTCAGATCAAGTCAGTTCAGTGATGATTCAGTTCAGTGATGATTCAGTGTCGAGTCGGTTCAATGGGAGTCGGTTCAGTGATGATTCAGTTCAGTGATGATTCAGTGTGGAGTCGGTTCAGTGATGATTCAGTGTCGAGTCGGATCAGTGATGATTTAGTTCAGTGATGATTCAGTGTCGAGTCGGATCAGTGATGATTTAGTTCAGTGATGATTTAGTTCAGTGATGATTCAGTGTGGAGTCAGTTCAATAGGAGTCGGTTCAGTGATGATTCAGTTCAGTGATGATTCAGTGTCGAGTCGGATCAGTGTCGAGTCGGATCAGTGATGATTTAGTTCAGTGATGATTTAGTTCAGTGATGATTCAGTGTGGAGTCGGATTAGTGTCGAGTCGGTTCAGTGATGATTTCGTTCAGTGATGATTTCGTTCAGTGATGATTCGGTGTGGAGTCGGTTCAGTGATGATTTAGTTCAGTGATGATTTAGTTCAGTGATGATTTAGTTCAGTGATGATTTAGTTCAGTGATGATTTAGTTCAGTGATGATTCAGTGTGGAGTCGGTTCAGTGATGATTTCGTTCAGTGATGATTTCGTTCAGTGATGATTCAGTGTGGAGTCGGTTCAGGGATGATTTAGTTCAGTGATGATTTCGTTCAGTGATGATTCAGTGTGGAGTCGGATCAGTGTCGAGTCGGTTCAGTGATGATTTCGTTCAGTGATGATTTCGTTCAGTGATGATTCAGTGTGGAGTCGGTTCAATGGGAGTCGGTTCAGTGATGATTTAGTTCAGTGATGATTCAGTGTGGAGTCGGTTCAGTGATGATTTCGTTCAGTGATGATTTCGTTCAGTGATGATTTCGTTCAGTGATGATTTAGTTCAGTGATGATTTAGTTCAGTGATGATTCAGTGTGGAGTCGGTTCAGTGATGATTTCGTTCAGTGATGATTTCGTTCAGTGATGATTTCGTTCAGTGATGATTTTGTTCAGTGATGATTCAGTGTGGAGTCGGTTCAGGGATGATTTAGTTCAGTGATGATTTCGTTCAGTGATGATTCAGTGTGGAGTCGGATCAGTGTCGAGTCGGTTCAGTGATGATTTAGTTCAGTGATGATTTAGTTCAGTGATGATTCAGTGTGGAGTCGGTTCAGTGATGATTTCGTTCAGTGATGATTTCGTTCAGTGATGATTTCGTTCAGTGATGATTTTGTTCAGTGATGATTCAGTGTGGAGTCGGTTCAGTGATGATTTCGTTCAGTGATGATTTCGTTCAGTGATGATTTCGTTCAGTGATGATTTTGTTCAGTGATGATTCAGTGTCGAGTCGGTTCAGTGATGATTTCGTTCAGTGATGATTTCGTTCAGTGATGATTTCGTTCAGTGATGATTCAGTTCAGTGAGGATTTAGTTCAGTGATGATTTAGTTCAGTGAGGATTTAGTTCAGTGATGATTCAGTGTGGAGTCGGTTCAATGGGAGTCGGTTCAGTGATGATTTAGTTCAGTGATGATTCAGTGGGGAGTCGGTTCAGTGATGATTTAGTTCAGTGATGATTTAGTTCAGTGATGATTCAGTGTGGAGTCGGTTCAGTGATGATTTCGTTCAGTGATGATTTAGTTCAGTGATGATTTAGTTCAGTGATGATTTCGTTCAGTGATGATTTCGTTCAGTGATGATTTAGTTCAG
>JARQWZ010003680.1:7500-17500 GCA_033150135.1 Gobio occitaniae
GCGCTGACCCCGCTCTGTGACCCTCAGCATGCGCTGACCCCGCTCTGTGACACTCAGCATGCGCTGACCCCGCTCTGTGACCCTCAGCATGCGCTGACCCCGCTCTGTGGCCCTCAGCATGCGCTGACCCCGCTCTGTGACACTCAGCATGCGCTGACCCCGCTCTGTGACACTCAGCATGCGCTGACCCCGCTCTGTGACCCTCAGCATGCGCTGACCCCGCTCTGTGACACTCAGCATGCGCTGACCCCGCTCTGTGACACTCAGCATGCGCTGACCCCGCTCTGTGACACTCAGCATGCGCTGACCCCGCTCTGTGACCCTCAGCATGCGCTGACCACGCTCTGTGACCCTCAGCATGCGCTGACCCCGCTCTGTGACACTCAGCATGCGCTGACCCCGCTCTGTGACCCTCAGCATGCGCTGACCCCGCTCTGTGACCCTCAGCATGCGCTGACCCCGCTCTGTGACCCTCAGCATGCGCTGACCCCGCTCTGTGACACTCAGCATGCGCTGACCCCGCTCTGTGACCCTCAGCATGCGCTGACCCCGCTCTGTGACACTCAGCATGCGCTGACCCCGCTCTGTGACACTCAGCATGCGCTGACCCCGCTCTGTGACCCTCAGCTTGCGCTGACCCCGCTCTGTGACCCTCAGCATGCGCTGACCCCGCTCTGTGACCCTCAGCATGCGCTGACCCCGCTCTGTGACACTCAGCATGCGCTGACCCCGCTCTGTGACACTCAGCATGCGCTGACCCCGCTCTGTGGCCCTCAGCATGCGCTGACCCCGCTCTGTGACCCTCAGCATGCGCTGACCCCGCTCTGTGACCCTCAGCATGCGCTGACCCCGCTCTGTGACCCTCAGCATGCGCTGACCCCGCTCTGTGACCCTCAGCATGCGCTGACCCCGCTCTGTGACCCTCAGCATGCGCTGACCCCGCTCTGTGACACTCAGCATGCGCTGACCCCGCTCTGTGACCCTCAGCATGCGCTGACCCCGCTCTGTGGCCCTCAGCATGCGCTGACCCCGCTCTGTGACACTCAGCATGCGCTGACCCCGCTCTGTGACCCTCAGCATGCGCTGACCCCGCTCTGTGACCCTCAGCATGCGCTGACCCCGCTCTGTGACCCTCAGCATGCGCTGACCCCGCTCTGTGACACTCAGCATGCGCTGACCCCGCTCTGTGACCCTCAGCATGCGCTGACCCCGCTCTGTGACACTCAGCATGCGCTGACCCCGCTCTGTGACACTCAGCATGCGCTGACCCCGCTCTGTGGCCCTCAGCATGCGCTGACCCCGCTCTGTGACCCTCAGCATGCGCTGACCCCGCTCTGTGACCCTCAGCATGCGCTGACCCCGCTCTGTGACCCTCAGCATGCGCTGACCCCGCTCTGTGACCCTCAGCATGCGCTGACCCCGCTCTGTGACCCTCAGCATGCGCTGACCCCGCTCTGTGGCCCTCAGCATGCGCTGACCCCGCTCTGTGACCCTCAGCATGCGCTGACCCCGCTCTGTGGCCCTCAGCATGCGCTGACCCCGCTCTGTGACCCTCAGCATGCGCTGACCCCGCTCTGTGGCCCTCAGCATGCGCTGACCCCGCTCTGTGGCCCTCAGCATGCGCTGACCCCGCTCTGTGGCCCTCAGCATGTGCTGACCCCGCTCTGTGATGTCACTTTGTGGCTGAGTCGCTCTTGACTGTAATGTGTGTTTGTGAGTCGTGCGAGATGATTTAAACACAGCGTTCGTGTGATCGTGATCGCTTCAGCCTTTCAATTCCCGCCCGTCTTTGTGACTGAAGTGGTCAGTGACTCAGAGTCGTGACTCGCTCGTTCATTCTCACACACACACACACACACACACACACACACACACACACACACACACACACACACACACACCACAGATTTTGAATGTATTTTGATGATCTGAGCTCATGGTGCTGGAGCTCTTAGGGCGCGTCCGGCTCAGGGTCCAGAAGGGTCAAGCCTCGTCTCTTCATGAGTCATGGGTGTGTTTTGGGCGAAACCAGCAATAAACCAATCAGAGCCTCATCTCCCTTTCCCTTTAAAAGCCATGAGAGGATTCACTATTGACATGAGGAGAGACTGAACAGTGTGTGTGTGTGTGTGTGTGTGTGTGTGTGTGTGTGTGTGTGTGTGTGTGTGTGTGTGTGTGTGTGTGTGTTAGAGTCCTGTAGTGTTTTCTGAGAACTGAAGCGCTCTGGTCCTGACTCTCCTCGAACACACTCTCTCTGTATTTCAGGAGTGTGTTTTGAGCTGGTATCTCACTCTTCCATCTGCAGAGCAGCCGGTGTGTGTGTGTGTGTGTGTAAAGCAGACGAGTGTGTGTTTCCTCACTCTGAGGGTTGTCAGGGTGTTTCCTCCGAGTTTGCAGTCATTGTGTAAATCTGAATGTCCGGGTTAACGCCTCTAATGGCTGAAGGCTTTATCAAACGCTGGCCGTCATGTGTCGCTCTGTCACTGTGATCTGGTGTATTAGAGCCGTGCTGACTCCCTTCAGTGTGTGTGTGTGTGTGTGTGTGTGTGTGTGTGTGTGTGTGTGTGTGTGTGTGTGTGTGTGTGTGTGTGTGTGTGGTGAAGCCTCAGCTGTGTGTGATGTTCTCAGAGTCCCAGCCCACAGTTTCTGAGAACTGCAGATGCACTGGAGGGAACGGCAGACACACACTTCTGCTCTTCACACACTTCTGAGACTGAGCCACACACACACACACACACACACACACACACACACACACACACACACACACACACACACACACACACACACACACACACACACACACACACACACACACACACACATACACACACACACACACATACACACACACACACACACACACACACACACACACACACACACACACACACCTTGCCATCATACACTGAGATACTCATTCATTTAATCATTGATTTAGTTTTAATTTATTTACTTTATTATTCATTTTTAATTAATGTATTTTTTTAATCATGTTTATTCATTCCTTACTTTAATTTTTTCATTTATTTATTTTGCTTGCATGTATTTATTTGTTTTTTTATTTATGTTTTATTATTATCTATTTATTCATTTCGTTTTTTATTTAATTCACTTTATTAATTAATGTTTCTCTTTATTTATTTGTTCATTGATTTTTAATTAATTAATTTATTTCTAATCATATGTATTCAATCATAGCTGTATTAAATTTGTATTAGTAATTAATTAATTAATTCATATTAATTTGTCATTAATTTGAACTAATTCATTTTTTCTATTTATTTATTAATTTATTGAATTCACTTAATTCATTCAAATTCATTTATTTGTTTTTATTTAATCATTCAGTTATTTTTTAAGATATTTTAAATTTGTTTATTTTTCATGTATTTTATTAATTTGCCATTTGTTTTTTATTATTTTTCTTCTCTATTCATTCAGTTATTTACTTTTATTTTAATTTATATAATAATTTATTTGTTCATTGCTTTATTTATTCAGTTATTTATTTTATACATTTGTCATTTATTTATTTATTTTTCCACAATTTTTAATCATATTTTATTCAGTCATTAATTAATTTATTTTCATTAATTTATTAATTTATTTTTAATTAAATAATTTTAATATTATCGAATTATTCAGTCATTTATTTATTTAAATGTTTTTATTTAATTCACATTATTAATTTATTCATATTTATTTGTGCATATATACGCAACTTGAAGGTGAACAAACCCTTATAATATTGAATACTAATATTTGTCGTTTCAGTTGTGACCTCAGGATTGTGTAGTTTGTGATTATTAGTGTGTGTCGGTCGTCAGAAGATGGTCAATAAATGAGCTAATAATGTGTTAATGAACTAAACATAACGTGTCCAGGTCCGGGACTTCCTGTCGGGTCGCTCCCCGCTGACCCTTGCCCTGCGTGTGGGCGATCACATGATGTTCGTGCAGCTCCAGCTGGCGGCTCAGCCGTCCGTCTCCAGGGCTCCCAACCAACCAGACGCCCAGCATTCCACAGGCCCCGCCCCTCCCTCACCAGATACTGGCCACGCCCATTCTGACCAAAGCCCCGCCCCCGCCCCGCCACGCCTTCAGGTAGAGCTGCTTCGGTCTTGTTGTATCAAAATTACGTTTAAAACCAGAACAAATGTCTGACAATGGGGTGTGTGTGTGTGTGTGTGTGTGTGTGTGTGTGTGTGTGTGTGTGTGTGTGTGTGTGTTAGGCTGACGGCAGCACAGACAGACAGCGATGCAAACCGGGCGCGGTCATCGAGAGCCTCGTCAGTCACGCGCCTGGAGTTTTCTCAGGGACCTTCTCAGGTAACGCATCTCTCCTCGTCATCTCACTAACACACCAGTGGGCGGGGCTAAAGTCCAGGGCCCGTTTTCAAAAAGAATCTTAATGCAAAGAGCAGCTCCTAGTGACAAAATTCTAAGAGAATTCTTAGAAATGTGGGCGTTTACTCCTAAAATTAACTAAAAAATCCTAGTAAAGAAAAAAGTAATTCAGAAAGCATCTTAACACTTAAAAGAGTCTTAAGGTCAAATTTGTTAGGAGCACAGACGAGGACTTTTAAGAAGCTGAAGAGTTTCTTTAGCAGCGGAGAAAATGGCAGAAAGACGAAGAGGGAGAAGAAATGTGTTGCAGACGATGGATGACAGTGACTTAATCAGACGCTATAGATTAGATCATGTTTGTTGCATTAAACCCAACTTTCAAACCACCAGTTAAATAGCCAGCAATCAGTGTAATTGGAAAGAGTGGAACAATGTTTATAATTCTAAGCCAATCAAATACCTTATAGGAAATTAACAGCATGGTAAATAATAAAATGATTTATATACATATATATAATGTGTGTGTGAGTGAGTGAGAACGGTAAAATAGGACAATTTGCGCTTGTAATTTCAAAGTGAAGGCCTAGAATAGACCCTATACTTAAAAGCGCACCTTTTTCCCCTTTTTGGACAACCAACCAATCACAGTCTTCAAAAGACTGTGTCATGCGTAAGATCGGGGTCAGCCCCGCCTCTTCACTAAGATAAAAGTTTTAGTATTTTCCTTGCTCAGATCTGTCCCGAATAGCTCTTAAGCTAAGACTCCTACGTAAAAGTGTTTCAGCTAAATTAGGAGTTTTCTGAGAGGACTCTTTGAATCTTTATGAATAGGGGCCCAGTATTTCTCAGGTAACGCATCTCTCCTCGTCATCTCACTAACACACCAGTGGGCGGGGCTAAAGTCCTGATGATGAGGTGTGTGTTGACCTCATCTTGACCTCTGACTCCACAGGTACTTTACACCCTCACTGTCAGGACGGCAGCGGGCGTCCTCGCCGTGACATCACCACCATCCTCCAGATCCTCAACGACCTCTTGAGCGCCACGCGCCACTATCCGGGATCGGCTCCACCGCTGGCACACCTGCGCTGCCACACACCCTGCCCTCCACCCTCACCTCCATCCTCATCTCCATCCTCACCTCCATCCTCACCTACACCCTCACCTCCACCCTCACCTACCTCAGACGGGCAGCAGCACGGACGCCTGCGCAGGCCCTCCGGTGAGTCATCAGAGCCAGACATGATGGACGAGAGTGTGTGTGTGTGTGTGTGTGTGTGTGTGTGTGAGTGTGTGTGAGTGTGTGTGAGTGTGTGTGAGTGTGTGTGAGTGTGTGTGTGTGAGTGTGTGTGTGTGTAAGGAGGAAGTCATGTTTTCTGACTCAAGAGTCTTTTCTATCTTCACACACTTCTCATTTTCTCCTCTGATTCACTGAGAAGTGTGTGTGTGTGTGTGTGTGTTTGGTCATATGTGTCTCGTTCTGCAAATTCAGCACATCAGATCAAGTCTGGTGTCTTATCCTAGAACAACCTCTTAAAATACACTGATCAGGCATAACATTATGACCAGTGAATAACACTGCTGATCTGTTAGTGGGTGGGATATATTAGGCAGCAAGTGAACATGTTGTCCTCAGAGTTGATGTGTTAGAAGCAGGAAAAATGTGCAAGCGTAAGGATTTGAGCGAGTTTGACAAGGGCCAGATTGTGACGGGTCAGAGCATCTCAGTTTGTGGAGTATGGAGCAGTCAGGGTGCCCATGCTGACCCCTGACCCCTGACCCCGCCCAAAGCACCAACAGTGGCCCGTGAGCATCAGAACTGGACCACGGAGCAATGGAAGAAGGCGGCCTGGTCTGAGGAAGCACAAATGCTTCAGGAATGGTTTGAGGAGCACAACAACGAGTTTGAGGCGTTGACTCGCCCTCCAAATTCCCCAGATCTCAATCCAATCGAGCATCTGTGGGATGAGCTGAACAAACAAGTCCCATCCATGGAGGACTTAAAGGATCTGCTGCTAACATCTTGGTGCCAGAACCCACAGCACACCTTCAGGGGTCTAGAGGAGTCCATCAGAGACGGTCAGCAAAAGACCAACACAATATTAGGTCATAATGTTATGCCTGATCGGTGTATATTAATGTGGTTTTATCACGGTTGGCTCTGTTTTGTTTCTTCTGTTCTCTGAGCTCTGAATGAGACGTGACCTGTGAGAGGTCATCCACGGGGTCATGCCGAGCTTTCAGAGGGTCATGACCCCGTTAGTTAACAATAACCAGCAACCACTCACACACACATACACACACACACACACACACACACACACACACACACACAATGCTCACACACACACACACACACACACATTCTCTTATGTCTGGACACATCTTTCCAACATACACGCTGCATGGATTATTCAAGAGCCTTTCTGTGTGTGTGTGTGTGTGTGTGTGTGTATGTGTGTGTGTGTCTCTGCATAAAGTAAACTTAAAGTGACCTTATTTCCATGAGTTTAATGTCTGATGTTCTGATCCAGGGTTATCATCAATAACTAAAACCTTTTTTGCCTCACATGAGATATGATAATGCGTAATCATGAATAACACAGTGTGTGTTGTATATGTAAATCACATTCAGAAACTGCATTTGACGTAATGTCTGAAACTAGAGTTTACTGATGCAGTTCAGTCTATTTTACTCCTGATCCCAACATACAGGTGCTGGTCATATAATTAGAATATCATCAAAAAGTTGATTTATTTCACTAATTCCATTCAAAAAGTGAAACTTGTATATTATATTCATTCATTACACACAGACTGATATATTTCAAATGTTTATTTCTTTTCATTTTGATGATTATAACTGACAACTAAGGAAAATCCCAAATTCAGGATCTCAGAAAATTAGAATTTTACTTAAGACCAATGCAAAGAAAGGGTTTTTAGAAATGTTGTCCAGCTGAAGAGTATGAGCATGTCCAGCACTCAATGCTCAGCTGGGGCTGGTTTAGCCTGAATTACTGCAGCGATGCGGCATGAGGAGATCAGACTGAGGCATGAGGAGATCAGACTGAGGCATGAGGAGATCAGACTGAGGCATGAGGAGATCAGACTGAGGCATGAGGAGATCAGACTGAGGCATGAGGAGATCAGACTGAGGCATGAGGAGATCAGACTGAGGCATGAGGAGATCAGACTGAGGCATGAGGAGATCAGACTGAGGCGTGAGGAGATCAGACTGAGGCATGAGGAGATCAGACTGAGGCATGAGGAGATCAGACTGAGGCATGAGGAGATCAGACTGAGGCATGAGGAGATCAGACTGAGGCATGAGGAGATCAGTCTGAGGCATGAGGAGATCAGTCTGAGGCATGAGGAGATCAGACTGAGGCATGAGGAGATCAGACTGAGGCATGAGGAGATCAGACTGAGGCGTGAGGAGATCAGACTGAGGCATGAGGAGATCAGACTGAGGCATGAGGAGATCAGTCTGAGGCATGAGGAGATCAGACTGAGGCATGAGGAGATCAGACTGAGGCATGAGGAGATCAGACTGAGGCATGAGGAGATCAGACTGAGGCATGAGGAGATCAGACTGAGGCATGAGGAGATCAGACTGAGGCATGAGGAGATCAGACTGAGGCATGAGGAGATCAGACTGAGGCATGAGGAGATCAGACTGAGGCATGAGGAGATCAGACTGAGGCGTGAGGAGATCAGACTGAGGCGTGAGGAGATCAGACTGAGGCGTGAGGAGATCAGACTGAGGCGTGAGGAGATCAGACTGAGGCGTGAGGAGATCAGACTGAGGCGTGAGGAGATCAGACTGAGGCGTGAGGAGATCAGACTGAGGCGTGAGGAGATCAGACTGAGGCGTGAGGAGATAAGACTGAGGCATGAGGAGATCAGACTGAGGCATGAGGAGATCAGACTGAGGCATGAGGAGATCAGTCTGAGGCGTGAGGAGATCAGACTGAGGCATGAGGAGATCAGTCTGAGGCATGAGGAGATCAGACTGAGGCGTGAGGAGATCAGACTGAGGCGTGAGGAGATCAGACTGAGGCATGAGGAGATCAGTCTGAGGCATGAGGAGATCAGACTGAGGCGTGAGGAGATCAGACTGAGGCATGAGGAGATCAGACTGAGGCGTGAGGAGATCAGACTGAGGCATGAGGAGATCAGACTGAGGCGTGAGGAGATCAGACTGAGGCATGAGGAGATCAGACTGAGGCGTGAGGAGATCAGACTGAGGCGTGAGGAGATCAGACTGAGGCGTGAGGAGATCAGACTGAGGCATGAGGAGATCAGACTGAGGCATGAGGAGATCAGACTGAGGCATGAGGAGATCAGACTGAGGCATGAGGAGATCAGTCTGAGGCATGAGGAGATCAGACTGAGGCGTGAGGAGATCAGACTGAGGCATGAGGAGATCAGACTGAGGCATGAGGAGATCAGACTGAGGCATGAGGAGATCAGACTGAGGCATGAGGAGATCAGTCTGAGGCATGAGGAGATCAGACTGAGGCGTGAGGAGATCAGTCTGAGGCGTGAGGAGATCAGACTGAGGCGTGAGGAGATCAGACTGAGGCATGAGGAGATCAGACTGAGGCATGAGGAGATCAGACTGAGGCATGAGGAGATCAGACTGAGGCATGAGGAGATCAGTCTGAGGCGTGAGGAGATCAGACTGAGGCGTGAGGAGATCAGACTGAGGCGTGAGGAGATCAGACTGAGGCATGAGGAGATCAGTCTGAGGCATGAGGAGATCAGTCTGAGGCGTGAGGAGATCAGACTGAGGCGTGAGGAGATCAGACTGAGGCATGAGGAGATCAGACTGAGGCATGAGGAGATCAGACTGAGGCATGAGGAGATCAGACTGAGGCATGAGGAGATCAGTCTGAGGCATGAGGAGATCAGACTGAGGCGTGAGGAGATCAGACTGAGGCATGAGGAGATCAGACTGAGGCGTGAGGAGATCAGACTGAGGCATGAGGAGATCAGACTGAGGCGTGAGGAGATCAGACTGAGGCATGAGGAGATCAGACTGAGGCGTGAGGAGATCAGACTGAGGCATGAGGAGATCAGACTGAGGCGTGAGGAGATCAGACTGAGGCATGAGGAGATCAGACTGAGGCGTGAGGAGATCAGACTGAGGCGTGAGGAGATCAGACTGAGGCGTGAGGAGATCAGACTGAGGCATGAGGAGATCAGACTGAGGCATGAGGAGATCAGACTGAGGCGTGAGGAGATCAGTCTGAGGCGTGAGGAGATCAGACTGAGGCGTGAGGAGATCAGTCTGAGGCGTGAGGAGATCAGACTGAGGCATGAGGAGATAAGACTGAGGCATGAGGAGATCAGACTGAGGCATGAGGAGATCAGTCTGAGGCATGAGGAGATCAGTCTGAGGCATGAGGAGATCAGACTGAGGCATGAGGAGATCAGTCTGAGGCATGAGGAGATCAGACTGAGGCATGAGGAGATCAGACTGAGGCATGAGGAGATCAGACTGAGGCATGAGGAGATCAGTCTGAGGCATGAGGAGATCAGACTGAGGCATGAGGAGATCAGACTGAGGCATGAGGAGATCAGACTGAGGCATGAGGAGATCAGTCTGAGGCATGAGGAGATCAGACTGAGGCATGAGGAGATCA
>JARQWZ010003680.1:22500-25000 GCA_033150135.1 Gobio occitaniae
TCCTCCATTGTTGCGGCTGAGTGCGGAGCTGAGGTGATGACTAACAGACAGCAGACAAACGGCAATCTACCTGTCACTCAAACTGGCCACGCCCTTAATTATGCAGAACTTTAGGGCTTTATATAATGTAAACGAATGAGTTATAAAAAAATTCCCCCCTCACAGTCGTCATGAAGGGCAACATTAGCCGTACATACCAAAAGCACAGTTTGTCCCAGACTCTAAACATGTGTTCTTCTGCTGTAAACATGTGTTCTTCTGCTGTAAACATGTGTTCTTCTGCTGTAAACATGTGTTCTTCTGCTGTAAACATGTGTTCTTCTGCAGTGAACATGTGTTCTTCTGCTGTAAACATGTGTTCTTCTGCTGTAAACGTGTGTTCTTCTGCTGAAAACGTGTGTTCTTCTGCTGTGAACATGTGTTCTTCTGCTGTAAACATGTGTTCTTCTGCTGTAAACATGTGTTCTTCTGCTGTAAACATGTGTTCTTCTGCTGTAAACATGTGTTCTTCTGCTGTGAACATGTGTTCTTCTGCTGTGAACATGTGTTCTTCTGCTGTAAACATGTGTTCTTCTGCTGTAAACATGTGTTCTTCTGCTGAAAACATGTGTTCTTCTGCTGTGAACATGTGTTCTTCTGCTGTAAACATGTGTTCTTCTGCTGTGAACATGTGTTCTTCTGCTGTAAACATGTGTTCTTCTGCTGTGAACATGTGTTCTTCTGCTGTAAACATGTGTTCTTCTGCTGTAAACATGTGTTCTTCTGCTGTGAACATGTGTTCTTCTGCTGTAAACATGTGTTCTTCTGCTGTAAACATGTGTTCTTCTGCTGTGAACATGTGTTCTTCTGCTGTAAACATGTGTTCTTCTGCTGTAAACATGTGTTCTTCTGCTGTGAACGTGTTCTTCTGCTGTAAACGTGTTCTTCTGCTGTGAACATGTGTTCTGCTGTAAACGTGTTCTTCTGCTGTAAACATGTGTTCTTCTGCTGTGAACATGTGTTCTGCTGTAAATGTGTTCTTCTGCTGTAAACATATGTTCTTCTGCAGTGAACATGTGTTCTTCTGCTGTAAACATGTGTTCTGCTGTAAACATGTGTTCTGCTGTAAACATGTGTTCTTCTGCTCTAAACATGTGTTCTTCTGCTGTAAACATGTGTTCTTCTGCTGTAAACGTATTCTTCTGCTGTAAACATGTGTTCTTCTGCTGTAAACGTGTTCTTCTGCTGTAAACATGTGTTCTGCTGTAAACATGTGTTCTTCTGCTGTGAACATGTGTTCTGCTGTAAACATGTGTTCTTCTGCTGTAAACATGTGTTCTTCTGCTGTAAACGTGTTCTTCTGCTGTAAACGTGTTCTTCTGCTGTAAACGTGTTCTTCTGCTGTAAACATGTGTTCTTCTGCTGTAAACGTGTTCTTCTGCTGTAAACGTGTTCTTCTGCTGTGAACATGTGTTCTGCTGTAAACATGTGTTCTTCTGCTGTAAACATGTGTTCTTCTGCTGTAAACATGTGTTCTTCTGCTGTAAACGTGTTCTTCTGCTGTAAACGTGTTCTTCTGCTGTAAACGTGTTCTTCTGCTGTGAACGTGTTCTGCTGTAAACATGTGTTCTTCTGCTGTAAACATGTGTTCTTCTGCTGTAAACGTGTTCTTCTGCTGTAAACATGTGTTCTTCTGCTGTAAACATGTGTTCTTCTGCTGTAAACATGTGTTCTTCTGCTGAAAACATGTGTTCTTCTGCTGTAAACATGTGTTCTTCTGCTGTAAACATGTGTTCTTCTGCTGTAAACATGTGTTCTTCTGCTGAAAACATGTGTTCTTCTGCTGTGAACATGTGTTCTTCTGCTGTAAACATGTGTTCTTCTGCTGTGAACATGTGTTCTTCTGCTGTAAACATGTGTTCTTCTGCTGTGAACATGTGTTCTTCTGCTGTAAACATGTGTTCTTCTGCTGTGAACATGTGTTCTTCTGCTGTAAACATGTGTTCTTCTGCTGTAAACATGTGTTCTTCTGCTGTGAACATGTGTTCTTCTGCTGTAAACGTGTTCTTCTGCTGTGAACATGTGTTCTGCTGTAAACGTGTTCTTCTGCTGTAAACGTGTTCTTCTGCTGTGAACATGTGTTCTGCTGTAAACGTGTTCTTCTGCTGTAAACATATGTTCTTCTGCAGTGAACATGTGTTCTTCTGCTGTAAACATGTGTTCTGCTGTAAACATGTGTTCTGCTGTAAACATGTGTTCTTCTGCTGTAAACATGTGTTCTTCTGCTGTAAACATGTGTTCTTCTGCTGTAAACGTGTTCTTCTGCTGTAAACATGTGTTCTTCTGCTGTAAACGTGTTCTTCTGCTGTAAACATGTGTTCTGCTGTAAACATGTGTTCTTCTGCTGTGAACATGTGTTCTGCTGTAAACATGTGTTCTTCTGCTGTAAACATGTGTTCTTCTGCTGTAAACGTGTTCTTCTGCTGTAAACGTGTTCTTCTGCTGTAAACGTGTTCTTCTG
>JARQWZ010003680.1:42500-95000 GCA_033150135.1 Gobio occitaniae
CACATCAAGCAGCTACACATCGAGAACACATCGAGCAGCTACACATCGAGTACACATCAAGCAGCTACACATCGAGTACACATCAAGCAGCTACACATCGAGTACACATTGAGCAGCTACACATCGAGTACACATCGAGCAGCTACACATCGAGTACAAATCGAGTATTTACACATCGAGTACACATCGAGTATCTACACATCGAGTACACATCGAGTATTTACACATCGAGTACACATCGAATATCTACACATAGAGTACACATCGAGTAGCTACACATCGAGTACACATCAAGCGGCTACACATGAGTACACATCGAGTACACATCGAGCAGCTACACATCGAATGCACATCAAGTACACATCGAGTACACATCGAGCAGCTACACATAGAGTACACATCGAGTACACATCGAGCAGCTACACATCGAATGCACATCAAGTACACATCGAGTACACATCGAGCAGCTACACATCGAGTACACATCGAGTATCTACACATCGAGTATGCATCGAGTATCTACACATCGAGTACAAATCGAGTACACATCGAGTACACATCGAGTACATATCAAGCAGCTACACATCGAGTACACATCGAGTATCTACATATCGAGTACACATCGAGTAGCTACACATCGAGTACATATCGAGTATCTACACATCGAGTACACATCGAGCAGTTACACATCGAGTACACCTCGAGTATCTAAACATCGAGTACACATCGAGTAGCTACACATCGAGTACACATCAAGTATCTACACATCGAGTACACATCGAGCAGTTACACATTGAGTACACATCGAGTATCTACACCTCGAGTACACATCGAGTCCACATCGAGTACACATCGAGCAGCTACACATCAAGTACACATTGAGTATCTACACATCGAGTACACATCGAGCAGCTACACATCGAGTACACATCAAGTACATATCGAGTACACATCGAACAGCTACACATAGAGTATTTACACATCAAGTATCTACACATCGAGTACACATCGAGCAGCTACACATTGAGTATACATCGAGTACACATCGAGCAGCTACACATCAAGTACACATTGAGTATCTACACATCGAGTACACATCGAGCAGCTACACATCGAGTACACATCAAGTACATATCGAGTACACATCGAGCAGCTACACATAGAGTATCTACACATCAAGTATCTACACATCGAGTACACATTAAGCAGCTACACATCGAGTACACATCGAGAAGCTACACATCGAGTACACATCAAGTATCTACACATCGAGTCCACATCGAGCAGTTACACATTGAGTACACATCGAGTATCTACTCATCGAGTACACATCGAGTACACATCGAGCAGCTACACATCAAGTACACATTGAGTATCTACACATCGAGTACACATCGAGCAGCTACACATCGAGTACACATCAAGTACATATCGAGTACACATCGAGCAGCTACACATAGAGTATCTACACATCAAGTATCTACACATCAAGTACACATCGAGTATCTACACATCGAGTAGCTACACATCGAGTACATATCGAGTATCTACACATCGAGTATCTACACATCGAGTATCTACACATCGAGTACACATAGAGTATCTACACATCGAGTATCTACACATTGATTACACATTGAGTATCTACACATCGAGTACACATCAAGTATCTACACATCGAGCAGCTACACATCGAGTATCTACACATCGAGTACACATCGAGCAGCTACACATCGAGTACACATTGAGTACACATCGAGTACATATCGAGCAGCTACACATAGAGTACACATCGAGTATCTACACATCGAGTATCTACACATCGAGTACACATCGAGCAGCTACCCAACGAGTACACATTGAGTACACATCGAGTACACATCAAGCAGCTACACATCGAGTATCTACACATCGAGTATCAACACATCAAGTACACATCGAGCAGCTACACATCGAGTACACATCGAGTATCTACACATCGAGCAGCTACACATCGAGTACACATCGAACAGCTACACATCGATTACACATCGAGTAGCTACACATCGAGTACACATTGAGTACACATCGAGCACACATCGAGCAGCTACACATCGAGTACACATTGAGTACACATCGAGCACACATCGAGCAGCTACACATCGAGTACACATCGAGTACACATCGACCAGCTACACATCGAGTACACATTGAGTATCTACGCATCGAGTACACATCGAGCAGCTACACATCAAGTACACATCGAGTACACATCGAGTATCTACACATAGAGTACACATCGAGTATCTACACATCGAGTACTCATCGAGTATCTAAACATAGAGTACACATCGAGTATCTAAACATCGAGTACACATCGAGTATCTACACATAGAGTACACATCGAGTACCTACACATCGAGTACACATCAAGTAGCTACACATCGAGTACACATCGAGTATCTACACATCGAGTACACATTGAGTATCTACACATAGAGTACACATAGAGTATCTACACATCGAGTACACATCGAGTATCTACACATAGAGTACACATCGAGTATCTACACATAGAGTACACATCGAGTATCTACACATAGAGTACACATCGAGTATCTACACATAGAGTACACATCGAGTATCTACACATTGAGTACACATCGAGTATCTACACATCGAGTACACATTTCTGAACATGCTTAAGTTACGACACATTAGCTGCAGATGAAAATGACAAGAATATTTAAGTCTTGTTTTCTGAAAAATGTAGTAAAACTGAAGCGAGTTTAACCTTACAACAAGAACAAATATCTGTCAATGCGGTCAGAAAAATAAACTTAAAATAAAATCTTGTTTTATCATAAACTCACTTCGTTTTGATACTTTAAATTCATATCACATGTCATGTTGTGTGTCTTGATTTTAAGCTCTAAACGACGTTTTGCTGTCGCACTGTATACACACATCCTGAATCTTACAAATTAAACAGCATTTAAATAAAATGAAAATTATGTTCTGGAGTGTTTTCATATACAGTTATGAATTATATGGACTTATATTATATATTATATATTGAATTATATATCATTTGGTTTTTGATTATTATATTGGATATTTCCTTCTTTCTAAAACATTTTCTTGAACTTTCACAGTTTTGTTTAAATCACTGGGATTGTTGGATGTGGCTCATAAGTTTATTAAAGTGCACTATTAGTATACGCCTTGTAAACTAAAATTAAGAAAATATACTTTCCGTCTACTTTCTCAGAAATACTTAAAAATACACTTAAGTATACGTAGAGAAGTATGTTTGGCCTGAACTCAACCTTTGGATCATACTGAAGTACTGAAGTGCACTTGGCTTGTAGTCGTGTTGTTTACTCTTCTGATTGAGTAGCTATTAAATAGTTTACGTTTTGCCATCCAATACAATAGATCTGTTTGGAAAATATTGATTGATAAAGAAAACGGATAGTTTCTAATTCTGAGTATGTGAGTTTTGGTGTAGTTCACTGGTAGTGTAAATAGGAATTTACTTCAAATCTACTTAAAGGTAAAAAGGTAAATGTCAAGTTTAAAAATGATGCTTAAATAGGAACATAATAGTATTTAAGTGACCTTGACATCATTCTTTATATATGGTTTTTGCACTTTAAGAAAACGTGCAAGTATACTTGTGATCTAAAACTACTTAACCAGTTTGATAAACTAATAAATGTGCTAGTATTTAACTATAAACTGTCAGTATAGAAAAGTTCTCTTGTAGTTGCTGTACAAATGAAAAATGTAGTTGTAAACTAGTTGTGTACTCAAAGTTTACAGTTGTTTACTACTGTTACACCTAAAAGTATACATTTATATACTAAAAAGTGGGCCAATTCAGTCCCAAGTAGTATTGGAATAGTACACTTACAAGTTTACTTCTAAAACATTGATATTAATATACTTATTATATTAAATATACTTAAAAACATAATTGAAATAAACTTAAGTATACTTCATAAAATTAACTTATATACTTGATTCTATAAGATAAAAAATGAAAAGCCAAAATTATGATGTAAAAAGTGAAAATTTAATGACATAAAAATGTGAAATTATGACATAAAAAGTCACAATTATGACAAAAAGTCTACATTTTTGTCACAATTTATGAAAGCATGATTTTTCCCTTATGTGGCAGAAATGGGCTTCCATACATATTTGCAATAACATGCAAAATGATTGTTTTCCCACTTACTGCCACTAGATGAACATTTCTGCTTTACATTCAGAAAAAATAACCATATCATGATTTTATTTTAATTACACACACACGCACGCACACACGCACGCACGCACACACACACACACACACACCATATTGATGCCAATGCATTCATTGACATCAGATAAATACCATGGTACACATGCATATGGTAAACATAGAAATACCTATTTTATCTTGTTTGGTTTTATTTTTCAAAATGTACAATGAAAATTCATTGCTTTTTTGGATGTTAACCATGGATATTTGGTTGTTTACCATGGATATTTGGTTGTTTACCATGGATATTTGGATGTTTACCATGGATATTTGGTTGTTTACCATGGATATTTGGTTGTTTACCATGGATATTTGGTTGTTTACCATGGATATTTGGTTGTTTACCATGGATATTTGGATGTTTACCATGGATATTTGGTTGTTAACCATGGATATTTGGTTGTTTACCATGGATATTTGGATGTTTACCATGGATATTTGGTTGTTTACCATGGATATTTGGATGTTTACCATGGATATTTGGATGTTTACCATGGATATTTGGATGTTTACCATGGATATTTGGATGCTTACCATGGATATTTGGATGTTTACCATGGATATTTGGATGTTTACCATGGATATTTGGATGCTTACCATGGATATTTGGATGTTTACCATGGATATTTGGTTGTTTACCATGGATATTTGGATGTTTACCATGGATATTTGGATGTTTACCATGGATATTTGGATGTTTACCATGGATATTTGGATGCTTACCATGGATATTTGGATGTTTACCATGGATATTTGGTTGTTTACCATGGATATTTGGATGTTTACCATGGATATTTGGATGTTTACCATGGATATTTGGATGTTTACCATGGATATTTGGATGTTTACCATGGATATTTGGATGTTTACCATGGATATTTGGATGTTAACCATGGACATTTGGATGTTTACCATGGATATTTATTTGGTTGTTTACCATGGATATTTGGATGTTTACCATGGATATTTGGATGTTTACCATGGATATTTGGATGTTATATTTGGATGTTTACCATGGATATTTGGATGTTTACCATGGATATTTGGATGTTATATTTGGATGTTTACCATGGATATTTGGATGTTTACCATGGATATTTGGTTGTTTACCATGGATATTTGGTTGTTTACCATGGATATTTGGTTGTTTACCATGGATATTTGGTTGTTTACCATGGATATTTGGATGTTTACCATGGATATTTGGATGTTTACCATGGATATTTGGATGTTTACCATGGATATTTGGATGTTTACCATGGATATTTGGTTGTTTACCATGAATATTTGGATGTTTACCATGGATATTTGGTTGTTTACCATGGATATTTGGATGTTTACCATGGATATTTGGATGTTTACCATGCATATTTGGATGTTTACCATGGGTAATTGGATGTGTACCATGGATATTTGGATGTTTACCATTGATATTTGGATGTTAACCATGGATATTTGGATGTTAACCATGGATATTTGGATGTTTACCATGGATATTTGGTTGTTTACCATGGATATTTGGTTGTTTACCATGGATATTTGGATGTTTACCATGGATATTTGGTTGTTTACCATGGATATTTGGTTGTTTACCATGGATATTTGGTTGTTTACCATGGATATTTGGTTGTTTACCATGGATATTTGGATGTTTACCATGGATATTTGGTTGTTAACCATGGATATTTGGTTGTTTACCATGGATATTTGGATGTTTACCATGGATATTTGGTTGTTTACCATGGATATTTGGATGTTTACCATGGATATTTGGATGTTTACCATGGATATTTGGATGTTTACCATGGATATTTGGATGCTTACCATGGATATTTGGATGTTTACCATGGATATTTGGTTGTTTACCATGGATATTTGGATGTTTACCATGGATATTTGGATGTTTACCATGGATATTTGGATGTTTACCATGGATATTTGGATGTTTACCATGGATATTTGGATGTTTACCATGGATATTTGGATGTTAACCATGGACATTTGGATGTTTACCATGGATATTTATTTGGTTGTTTACCATGGATATTTGGATGTTTACCATGGATATTTGGATGTTTACCATGGATATTTGGATGTTATATTTGGATGTTTACCATGGATATTTGGATGTTTACCATGGATATTTGGATGTTATATTTGGATGTTTACCATGGATATTTGGATGTTTACCATGGATATTTGGTTGTTTACCATGGATATTTGGTTGTTTACCATGGATATTTGGTTGTTTACCATGGATATTTGGTTGTTTACCATGGATATTTGGATGTTTACCATGGATATTTGGATGTTTACCATGGATATTTGGATGTTTACCATGGATATTTGGATGTTTACCATGGATATTTGGTTGTTTACCATGAATATTTGGATGTTTACCATGGATATTTGGTTGTTTACCATGGATATTTGGATGTTTACCATGGATATTTGGATGTTTACCATGCATATTTGGATGTTTACCATGGGTAATTGGATGTGTACCATGGATATTTGGATGTTTACCATTGATATTTGGATGTTAACCATGGATATTTGGATGTTAACCATGGATATTTGGATGTTTACCATGGATATTTGGTTGTTTACCATGGATATTTGGATGTTTACCATGGATATTTGGATGTTTACCATGGATATTTGGATGTGTACCATGGGTAATTGGATGTGTACCATGGATATTTGGTTGTTTACCATGGATATTTGGTTGTTTACCATGGATATTTGGATGTTTACCATGGATATTTGGTTGTTTACCATGGATATTTGGATGTTTACCATGGATATTTGGTTGTTTACCATGGATATTTGGTTGTTTACCATGGATATTTGGTTGTTTACCATGGATATTTGGATGTTTACCATGGATATTTGGATGTTTACCATGGATATTTGGATGTTTACCATGGATATTTGGATGTTTACCATGGATATTTGGTTGTTTACCATGGATATTTGGATGTTTACCATTGATATTTGGATGTTAACCATGGATATTTGGATGTTAACCATGGATATTTGGATGTGTACCATGGATATTTGGTTGTTTACCATGGATATTTGGTTGTTTACCATGGATATTTGGTTGTTTACCATGGATATTTGGTTGTTTACCATGGATATTTGGTTGTTTACCATGGATATTTGGATGTTTACCATGGATATTTGGATGTTTACCATGGATATTTGGATGTTTACCATGGATATTTGGTTGTTTACCATGGATATTTGGATGTTTACCATGGATATTTGGTTGTTTACCATGGATATTTGGTTGTTTACCATGGATATTTGGATGTTTACCATGGATATTTGGATGTTTACCATGCATATTTGGATGTTTACCATGGGTAATTGGATGTGTACCATGGATATTTGGATGTTTACCATTGATATTTGGATGTTAACCATGGATATTTGGTTGTTTACCATGGATATTTGGATGTTAACCATGGATATTTGGATGTTTACCATGGATATTTGGTTGTTTACCATGGATATTTGGATGTTTACCATGGATATTTGGATGTTACCATGGATATTTGGATGTTTACCATGGATATTTGGATGTTTACCATGGATATTTGGATGTTTACCATTGATATTTGGATGTTAACCATGGATATTTGGATGTTAACCATGGATATTTGGATGTTTACCATGGATATTTGGTTGTTTACCATGGATATTTGGATGTTTACCATGGATATTTGGATGTTACCATGGATATTTGGATGTTTACCATGGATATTTGGATGTTACCATGGATATTTGGATGTTTACCATGGATATTTGGATGTTTACCATGGATATTTGGATGTGTACCATGGGTAATTGGATGTGTACCATGGATATTTGGATGTGTACCATGGATATTTGGATGTTTAGCATGGATATTTGGATATTTACCATGTATATTTGGATGTTTAGCATGTATATTTACCATTAATATTTGGATGTTTACCATTAATATTTGGATATTTACCATGTTAGGACAATGCAATTCTTTGAAGTACCCTGGAGGGCCATGAAAATGCCATGGTAAGTGAATAAGGAAATCATTCTTGTTCTTTTCTAGCTTATGCATTAATATCTCTCATATACTCTAAACTTGTTACCATGAATATTGTTGGCTTTTATGATTAATTGTATGTGATGTTCCTCATTTGCGTTAGTATATATCATAGTTCTGTCTGCATCTTGTCTTCAGGCTGCTAAATAACCCATATATATGCCTGATGTTGTACGTATGGATGAACACAGAGGTTGAGATAAAGGCGTAACGTAGAAATGGAGAATCAAGACAGAAACTAAGAGACTCAGGAAGTCACGGAGGGAAGTTTAGTGGTTTCTTGCGTCACAGACACTTTACACTGAAGCTTGTTGCCGGTGCAGAGAGAAAGGTAAGACTGGAGGCTTTTCTGTGTTCTTCTGTGTTTTTCTCGTCTCAGTTTGTAATGTGGCGTTGGCTGTGAAGATGCTGGATCAAACGGCCGTAGGAAGGGATCCACTCGTGGCCTATGTAGGGGAAAGGGCTGAGATAGTTTGATGATGTGAGCGTGAAGGCCTTCAGATGTGATCAGTCATTTCCGCAAGAGCACCAGAGGCCGAGAGGAACGAGCTTACTGAAAAAGGCAGTTCTGATCGAGGCGAGTGTGCTGTGAAACCCTTGAGTTGGAGGATTTGAATCGATCTTCTGTGTTACTTCTGTAAGATATGAAGAGTGTGTAGAAACGTGAGGGTGTGGCTTTGAATTGGTGCAAAACTCACACACGGAGAAGAGGAAACTGCCAGGGTGGCACGCGACCCAACCCAACCCAACCCAACCCAACCCAGCGATCCGTGAGGTGAAGGACGAGAGAGAGTGTGTGTCGGTTCAGAACGGCCGCTGGTGCTGGAGATGACATGTTATATGTGCAGGTTTGCATGGCTTTAGATGTTGTCCTGTTTTTGCATTTCCTTCTTGCATCTGTGCTGTTCTTTCTGTGTTTCCTGTGGTTGTGAACCTGGAGGAGTGCTTTATTGCTCAGAGGCTGCACTTTCGCTATTTATGAACGTTAACAGAACATTCCAATTTGCAAACGTTACTTTTGAATGTTACATTCTGTAACTTGTATCACTTAAAATGCTTCAGGTTCCACGAGTGATGTTGTTGTGCGTTATTAAAGGCCAGAATGTAACGTTTGTTCATAACCTCATTATGTTCATGTCCCATTTATGTTGTATTGATATTGAATCTTAAATCGAGTCAGAATGACATAAGATAAATTTCGGGTGGATGTTTTCAATTGGTTGTCAGTATTAATGAAAAGTAATAACATAGTTTATCATGTATTTTATGGATATTTCAAATGCCCAGTTTTCTGAACATATATATTTATACAATATACAATATTCCACGCTCAACTGTTAGTGGGATTATAACAAAGTGGAAGCGATTGGTAACAATAGCAACTCAGCCACGAAGAGCGGGGTCAGCGTATGCTGAGGGTCACAGAGCGGGGTCAGCGCATGCTTAGGGTCACAGAGCGGGGTCAGCGCATGCTGAGGGTCACAGAGCTGGGTCAGCGCATGCTGAGGGTCACAGAGCGGGGTCAGCGCATGCTGAGGGTCACAGAGCTGGGTCAGCGCATGCTGAGGGTCACAGAGCGGGGTCAGCGTATGCTGAGGGTCACAGAGCGGGGTCAGCGCATGCTGAGGGTCACAGAGCTGGGTCAGCGTATGCTGAGGGTCACAGAGCGGGGTCAGCGTATGCTGAGGGTCACAGAGCGGGGTCAGCGCATGCTGAGGGTCACAGAGCTGGGTCAGCGCATGCTGAGGGTCACAGAGCGGGGTCAGCGCATGCTGAGGGTCACAGAGCGGGGTCAGCGCATGCTGAGGGTCACAGAGCGGGGTCAGCGCATGCTGAGGGTCACAGAGCGGGGTCAGCGCATGCTGAGGGTCACAGAGCGGGGTCATCGCATGCTGAGGGTCACAGAGCGGGGTCAGCGCATGCTGAGGGTCACAGAGCAGGGTCATCGCATGCTGAGGGTCACAGAGCGGGGTCAGCACATGCTGAGGGTCACAGAGCGGGGTCAGCGCATGCTGAGGGTCACAGAGCGGGGTCAGCACGTGCTGAGGGTCACAGAGCGGGGTCAGCGCATGCTGAGGGTCACAGAGCGGGGTCATCGCATGCTGAGGGTCACAGAGCGGGGTCAGCACATGCTGAGGGTCACAGAGCGGGGTCAGCACATGCTGAGGGTCACAGAGCGGGGTCAGCGCATGCTGAGGGTCACAGAAGTGGCCAACTTTCTGCAGAGTCAAGAGCTCCAGACCCCCAAACTTCTGTGGCCTTCAGATGAGCTCAAGAACAGTGTGTAGAGCTTCATGGAATGGGTTTCCATGGCCGAGCAGCTCATCCAAGCCTTACAGCACCAAGTGCAATGCAAAGCGTGGGATGCAGTGGGGTAAAGTGCGCCGCAACTGGACTCTAGAGCAGTGGAGACGTGTTCTCTGAGTGACCAATCACGCTTCTCTGTCTGACAATCCCATGAACGAGTCTGGGTTTGGCGGTTGCCAGGAGAACGGGACTCGCCTGACTGCATTGTGCCAAATGCAAACGATTATGGGGTGGGGTTGTTTTTCAGGGCTTAGTTCCAGTGAAAGGAGCTCTTAATGCTTCACCAAAACATTTTGGACAATTTTGGCCCCTTCCTGTCCCAGCATGACTGCTCCAGTGCTCAAAGCATCGCTCCATAAAGACATGGATGAGGAGTTTGGTGTGGAGGAACTGGAGTCCTGACCTCAACCCGATAGAACAGCTTTGGGATGAATTAGAGCGGAGACTGAGAGCCAGGCCTTCTCGTCCAACATCACAAATGAAGAATCCCCATAAACACACTCCTAAACCTTGAGGAAAGAAGAGCTGGAGCTGTTAGAGCTGAGACTCCATATTAAACCCTACGGATGAAGAATGGGAAGCTCATGTGTGTGTGAAGGGGCGAAACAACACTTCTGGTGATATAGTGTATATCCACTCAGTGGCCACTTTATTAGGTACACCTTGTTAGCAGTGGGACGGACCTTCTTTTGCCTTCAGAACTGCGTTAACTCTTCATGGCCCAGATTTGTCGGCTACACATCCATGATGTGAATCTCCCGTTCCAGCTCATCCCAAAGCTGCTCTCCTGGACTGAGCTCTGGGACTGTGGAGGCCGCTTGAACTCACTGCCATGATCGATGCACCAGCTTGACATGATCTGAGCTTTGTGATGTGTGTTATCCTGCCAGAAGTATTCATCAGAAGATGGTTCACTGTGGATGGACATGGTCAGCAACAATACTCGGGTCGGCTGTGGTGTTTAAACAGTGCTCAACTGGCACTAAGAGGGCCAAGAAAATACCATTACATCACCACTTTCATATTGTTTATGCCAAATTCTGACCCTCCCATCTGAACGTCTTTGTTTTCTCTTTTTTGAGCCATTCTCTGTAACCCTAGAGATGAACATCCCACACTGTAAAACCTAACAGTTGTATGTACTAAAAAAAAAAAATGAGTTCACTGCACTCAAATATTACTAAATGTTGTGTGGACACAATGACTGAAACAGAACTCAAACTGAATGAGTTCTAGAACATTTCTAGTTCCCAGTATGATAATTGGATAATAATTGTATTGTTAAGTGATTAAATAAGTGATTGCGTATTGGTGGTGACACCTGATGATGGTAATGAGCAGAATCACTGAAGGAAAGAGAAACACAAGAACTACAACTGACTTCAGCCACAGCTTTAGATTAAATCAACTGAAGGATAAAAGAAGACATTACAGGGAGTGCAGAATTATTAGGCACGTTGATTTTCTGATCATATTTTTTTTCCAGGCACATTTGACCAATTCCAAACCACAGTAATCCTAATAACTACTATTAATTTAGTATTTAATAATGTATAAGTGATATATAATTGTTCATGAAGGCTGGAAATGAAAATCACCTTATATTCAGGTGTGCAGAATTATTAGGCATGTTTTCTTTTAAAGATAAATTGAGCCAAAAAAGAGATTTAACTCAGACTGAAAAGTCAAAAAAAGTATTAAATGCCCATGAGAAGGATGCAATACTAATGCAATACTAGACATTGCAGTTAAGGCGTGACCATTGGACAGTGAAATGCTCGTTGGGTCAGCAGGATCTGACAAAAACAGGTGGTGAAGAAAAGACACCTGTTAACTGCAAAAGAATGAAGAATTAAGGTGAAGAATTAAGGGTGAAACCATCAGGAACCCTTTAGTCTCCAGCGCCACCATTTTCCAGAGCTGAACCGACCTGGAGTCTCCAGAAGTGAAGGTGTCAGGATCTCAGAGACTTCAGTTAGGTAAAGAATCCTAAAAAATGACCCCCACTAGATAAGAATCACAAGCTGAAGTGTTGTAAAATACACAAAGAAGGTTTTTTTATAGGCTTTATGGACAGATAGGTTGAGAGTGACTCTTGAAGGACCAGCACCACATCCTCTAGTACCACTGTTTGAAGAATTCATCTTCCAGAATCTGGCAGTACGTTTTGGGAGTTCATTTTAGTCCATCCTGAAGTCCGTTTTGCAGAGATGGACTAAAAATGAACTCCCAAAACGTACTGCCAGATTCTGATTTTTCTGGCTGCTGTTTTAAGGGCCCGGGTGTGCTCGTTGGACTATTTTCTTTAATCTTCTTTAAGCGCAGAGGAGAAACTGTGTCTAAAGTACTGGAAAAGAGAGAGTCAATAGTTTCTGTTGCAACATCGAGTTCTTCTATACTATCTGGGATGCTGAGCAGATGATACTGATGAGGGAGATTATTTAAAAAGCAATCTTTAGTGGCGGCAGTGATTGTCCTGCCATTTTTAAAGCGAGGGGGCGGCTTTGCAACCTTAGCTAAATTAAGTATACATGATACTAAGTAATGATCTGAGATGTCATCGCTCTGCTGCAGAATTTCAACAGTATCAACATTTATTCCATGTGACAATATTAGGTCTAAAGTATGATTATGGCGATGAGTGGCTCCTGACACGTGTTGCCTAACTCCAATAGAGTTTAGTGTGTCTTTAAATGCTAATCCCAATACGTCTTTTCCGTTGTCTACATGGATATTAAAATCACCAACAATTAGTACTTTATCTACGGCCAGAACTAACTCTGATAGAAAATCAGCAAATTCTTTGATAAAGTCTGTATTATGCCCAGGTGGCCTGTATACAGTAGCTAACACAAATGTTGAACGGGTTTTATCATGTACACTACATAGCGTTACATAAAGCACCAAAACTTCGAAGGAATTATATTTGAAACTAGACTTCTGAGTAATACTGAAGATATTATTATAAATTACAGCAACCCCTCCCCCTTTACCTTTCAGACGCGGCTCATGTTTATAACAATAATCTTGGGGGGTGGACTCATTTAAGGTAATGTAGTCGTCAGGTTTTAGCCAGGTTTCTGTCAAACACAGCACATCTAGATTATTATCTGTAATCATATCATTAACAATAAGCGCTTTTGGGGAAAGGGATCTAATATTCAGCAACCCAAGCTTTATCAATTGTTCATCTGTATTATATATTTTGTTTATTTGTTGGACGTCAATTAAATTTTTACTGTTGAATGGTTTTGATGTTTTTTTGTATTTACTAATTCGGGGAACAGACACAGTCTCTATATGATAATATCTAGGTGAAAGAGTCTCTATGTGCTGGGATTTATCTGACTCCGGTAACGTGAGACAGCTAGCAGACGGTCGGTTTAGCCAGTTTGTCTGCTTCCTGACCTGGGCCCTAGTGAGTCAAGGTTTAGCTCTAAGACTATGTGCCAAATTACTAGAGAGAAGAGCGGCACCACCCCAAGAGGGATGGATGCCATCCTTCTTCAACAGGTCAGGTCTGCCCCAAAAACTTTTCCAATTGTCTATGAACCCTATGTTATTTTGCAGACACCACTTAGACAACCAGCCATTGAGTGATGATAGTCTGCTAACTATCTCATCACTCCTTTTTGCCGGGAGCGGTCCAGAACAAAAAACAGCCTCAGCCATCATACTAGCGAGTTCTGTGTCTGTGTCTGAGTAATACCATAGATTACAATCTTTTGAGCACTATATGTTTTTAAAATCTTGCATATTACTCAATTACCACAACAGTGCTAGATATTGAGCTGTTGAAATATGTAGCCACCATTATGAATAATACAAAAATTAATAACACAATACCACTATAACCGGAGCATAAGATTCCATAAGTGAACTTAAACCACTTCATGATGATTATAGGCAACATCACCTAATCACATTTTCTCTTGGCATTCCTTACCACAACAAATGTGCTTTCTAAACACACAGTTCAAGCAGACAGAGAAAATAGTAATAATAAAGATATAAGGGTCAAGAGCCCAACTAAAGTAAACACTCATCTCCATCATGGTGACTTCAATTAAACTATTATTTTCAATATAAAAGAAATAAAGTTAGGCTGGTTAGTAATGTGTGAGGCTGGTAATGCTGTTTGTGGAGTTGTTTAATCCTCCTCTGCTGAGATCTTCAGAGATTTAATGTCTTATTTATCTTCTGTTATTTCATCTAAAGCTGTGTCTTAAGTCAGTTGTAGTTCTTGTGTTTCTCTTTCCTTCTGTGATTCTGCTCATTATCATCAGGTGTTCATCACTAATGCTCAGTCATCACTTAATTAATCACTTAATTTCTTGATTGCAATGAGTGTCCTATTTTAGTGAACTCAATTGAAAAAGTTCAAAGTACTCATAACTATTGTTTTCTAAAATTAAAATAATTAAGGTAATCGGTGTCCTCAAATTTAATGAGTTAGCTTAACTTACTAGATTTGACTTTTTGTGTGCTATTGTGAGCTAGCAGTAACTGCAAGCACTCTGAGTTTGTAATTTCAGCTGTTTTACTCAATATAGGGAAGGTTCAGCTATATAAAGTATTTGAATGGAGTGTAAAGTTTAATTGTATATTTAGAAATATCCTTTTTTAGTGGACTTGATTAAAATAAGTGCAGAGTACTCATAACTATTGTTTTTTATAAACTTAAATGGTTTGAGGTAATCTGTGTCCTCAAATGAAATGAGTTAGCTGAACTTGTTGGGTTTTACAGTGCAGTAGATCAGCAGTTTCTGAAATACTGAGATTCATCATGTGTATATGTCTCAATGCATTGAGTTGCTGCCCTGTGATTGGCTGGTTAGATATGTGCATTAACTATCTGTTGAACAGGTGTACCTAATAAAGTGGCCGGTGTGTGTGTGTGTGTGTGTGTGTGTGTGTGTGAGAGTGTGTGTGAGAGTGTATGTACACTCACCTAAAGGATTATTAGGAACACACACTAATACTGTGTTTGACCCCCTTTCACCTTCAGAACTGCCTTAATTCTACGTGGCATTGATTCAACAAGCTGCTGAAAGCATTCTTTAGAAATGTTGGCCCATTTTGATAGGAGAGCATCTTGCAGTTGATGGAGATTTGTGGGATGCACATCCAGGGCACGAAGCTCCCGTTCCACCACATCCCAAAGATGCTCTATTGGGTTGAGATCTGGTGACTGTGGGGCCATTTTAGTCCAGTGAACTCATTGTCATGTTCAAGAAACCAATTTGAAATGATTGGAGCTTTGTGACGGTGCATTATCCTGCTGGAAGTAGCCATCAGAGGATGGGGACATGGTGCTCATAAAGGGATGGACATGGGCAGAAACAATGCTCAGGGAGGCCGTGGCATTTAAACCATGCCCAATTGGCACTAAGGGGCCTAAAGTGTGCCAAGAAAACATCCCCCACACCATTACACCACCACCACCAGCCTGCACAGTGGGAACAAGGCATGATGATCCATGTTCTCATTCTGTTTACGCCAAATTCTGACTCTACCATCTGAATGTCTCAACAGAAATCCAGACTCATCAGACCAGGCAACATTTTTCCAGTCTTCAACTGTCCAATTTTGGTGAGCTGGTGCAAATTGTCGCCTCTTTTTCCTCTTTGTAGTGGAGATGAGTGGTACCCGGTGGGGTCTTCTGCTGTTGTAGCCCATCCGCCTCAAGGTTGTGTGTGTTGTGGCTTCACAAATGCTTTGCTGCAGACCTCGGTTGTAACGAGTGGTTATTTCAGTCAAAGTTGCTCTTCTATCAGCTTGAATCAGTCGGCCCATGACCTCTGACCTCTAGCATCAACAAGGCATTTTCTCCCACAGGACTGCCGCATACTGGATGCTTTTCCCTTTTCACATCATTCTTTGTAAACCCTAGAAATGGTTGTGCGTGAAAATCCCAGTAACTGAGCAGATTGTGAAATACTCAGAGCGGCCCGTCTGGCACCAACAACCATGCCACGCTCAAAATTGCTTAAATCTCCTTTCTTTCCCATTCCGACATTCAGTGTGGAGTTCAGGAGATTGTCTTGACCAGGACCACACCCCTAAATGCATTGAAGACACTGCCATGTGATTGGTTGATTAGATAATTGCATTAATGAGAAATTGAACAGGTGTTCCTAATAATCCTTTAGGTGAGTGTATGTGAGTGTGTGTGTGTGTGTGTGTGTGTGTGTGTGTGTATACTGTATATGCACACACACACATACATATTAAACAATGTGTTAATGAAGTGTGTTTATGCTCTTCAACAACCTTTTTTGTGTAAACATTTTCTGAATTCAGTGGCTTACAAAATGTATTTATTTCTCTTTTGTATAGATATATTTCCTATCTCTCGAGATGACGTGTGGATTCCATCAAGCAGTTCTGCAGGATGTAGTTCATCAGTGAAGGTCAGTTCTGGAGCGGCACCGGATCATAAATCGGGATTCAGTATTCACAGCAGCCGTCATGTGGGGTTTAACTTCAGCAGTTCACACAAACACTCATTAAACAGCTCTCACACACACACACACACACACACACACACACACACACACACACACACACACACACACACACACAAAGGCCTGAATGTTAGAGAGGAGGTGAAAGACGAGCAAGATGAGGAGAGGCCGGAGAAAAGGAGGCAGTCGGGACAAAGTGTTCGGATGTGACCTGCTGGAGCATCTGTCGTCCACCGCGCAGGAAAGTGAGTTCACTCTCATGTGTTTGATCAAACTCTTTCTGTCTCACACACACTCACACACTCCTTCCGTCTGTCTCGAGCAGTTCCTCAAGTGTTACGCATCTGTAGTGAGTTCATCGAGGAACACGGGGTCGTGGACGGGATCTACAGACTGTCTGGAGTCTCATCCAACACTCAGAAGTTAAGGTGTGTGAAACAGAGTTATTAACTCAAACGAAACGCTTGAGGGCATTGATATAGGTGTGTTTCTCTGTGTGTGTGTGTGTGTGCAGGAGTGAGTTCGACACAGAAGGCTCTCCGGATCTGAATAAGGACGTGTATCTGCAGGACATTCACTGCGTGAGCTCGCTGTGTAAGGCTTACTTCAGAGAGCTGCCCAATCCTCTGCTCACATACGAGCTCTACGACCGCTTCGCCGTGAGTCTGCCATCACAACATCGCCCTGGGAACAATTGAGACATGCATACAAGCGTCTGCTTTAATGTCTGCAGAGTAACACTCAGAGAACACTCAAGAGTAACGCTCAGAGAACACTCTAGAGTAACACTCAGAGAACACTCAAGAGTAACACTCAGAGAACACTCAAGAGTAACGCTCAGAGAACACTCTAGAGTAACACTCAGAGAACACTCAAGAGTAACACTCAGAGAACACTCTAGAGTAACGCTCAGAGAACACTCTAGAGTAACACTCAGAGAACACTCTAGAGTAACACTCAGAGAACACTCTAGAGTAACACTCAGAGAACACTCAAGAGTAACACTCAGAGAACACTCAAGAGTAACACTCAGAGAACACTCAAGGGTAACACTCAGAGAACACTCAAGAGTAACACTCAGAGAACACTCTAGAGTAACGCTCAGAGAACACTCAAGAGTAACACTCAGAGAACACTCTAGAGTAACACTCAGAGAACACTCAAGAGTAACACTCAGAGAACACTCAAGAGTAACACTCAGAGAACACTCAAGAGTAACACTCAGAGAACACTCTAGAGTAACGCTCAGAGAACACTCTAGAGTAACACTCAGAGAACACTCTAGAGTGACGCTCAGAGAACACTCAAGAGTAACACTCAGAGAACACTCAAGAGTAACGCTCAGAGAACACTCAAGAGTAACGCTCAGAGAACACTCAAGAGTAACGCTCAGAGAACACTCAAGAGTAACACTCAGAGAACACTCTAGAGTAACGCTCAGAGAACACTCAAGAGTAACGCTCAGAGAACACTCAAGAGTAACACTCAGAGAACACTCTAGAGTAACACTCAGAGAACACTCAAGAGTAACGCTCAGAGAACACTCAAGAGTAACGCTCAGAGAACACTCAAGAGTAACGCTCAGAGAACACTCAAGAGTAACGCTCAGAGAACACTCAAGAGTAACGCTCAGAGAACACTCAAGAGTAACGCTCAGAGAACACTCAAGAGTAACGCTCAGAGAACACTCAAGAGTAACGCTCAGAGAACACTCAAGAGTAACACTCAGAGAACACTATAGAGTAACACTCAGAGAACACTCTAGAGTGACGCTCAGAGAACACTCAAGAGTAACACTCAGAGAACACTCAAGAGTAACGCTCAGAGAACACTCAAGAGTAACGCTCAGAGAACACTCAAGAGTAACGCTCAGAGAACACTCAAGAGTAACGCTCAGAGAACACTCAAGAGTAACACTCAGAGAACACTCAAGAGTAACGCTGAGAGAACACTCAAGAGTAACGCTAAGAGAACACTCAAGAGTAACACTCAGAGAACACTCAAGAGTAACACTCAGAGAACACTCAAGAGTAACACTCAGAGAACACTCAAGAGTAACGCTGAGAGAACACTCAAGAGTAACGCTCAGAGAACACTCAAGAGTAACACTCAGAGAACACTCAAGAGTAACACTCAGAGAACACTCAAGAGTAACGCTGAGAGAACACTCAAGAGTAACGCTCAGAGAACACTCAAGAGTAACACTCAGAGAACACTCAAGAGTAACGCTCAGAGAACACTCAAGAGTAACGCTCAGAGAACACTCTAGAGTAACGCTCAGAGAACACTCTAGAGTAACACTCAGAGAACACTCTAGAGTAACGCTCAGAGAACACTCAAGAGTAACGCTGAGAGAACAATCAAGAGTAACGCTCAGAGAACACTCAAGAGTAACGCTCAGAGAACACTCAAGAGTAACGCTCAGAGAACACTCAAGAGTAACACTCAGAGAACACTCAAGAGTAACGCTGAGAGAACACTCAAGAGTAACACTCAGAGAACACTCAAGAGTAACGCTCAGAGAACACTCAAGAGTAACACTCAGAGAACACTCAAGAGTAACACTCAGAGAACACTCAAGAGTAACACTCAGAGAACACTCAAGAGAAACACTCAGAGAACACTCAAGAGTAACACTCAGAGAACACTCTAGAGTAACGCTGAGAGAACACTCAAGAGTAACGCTCAGAGAACACTCAAGAGTAACACTCAGAGAACACTCAAGAGTAACACTCAGAGAACACTCAAGAGAAACACTCAGAGAACACTCAAGAGTAACACTCAGAGAACACTCTGGAGTAACGCTGAGAGAACACTCAAGAGTAACGCTCAGAGAACACTCAAGAGTAACACTCAGAGAACACTCAAGAGTAACACTCAGAGAACACTCAAGAGTAACACTCAGAGAACACTCAAGAGTAACACTCAGAGAACACTCAAGAGTAACACTCAGAGAACACTCAAGAGTAACACTCAGAGAACACTCAAGAGTAACACTCAAAGAACACTCAAGAGAAACACTCAGAGAACACTCAAGAGTAACACTCAGAGAACACTCTGGAGTAACGCTGAGAGAACACTCAAGAGTAACGCTCAGAGAACACTCAAGAGTAACACTCAGAGAACACTCAAGAGTAACGCTCAGAGAACACTCAAGAGTAACGCTCAGAGAACACTCAAGAGTAACACTCAGATAACACTCAAGAGTAACACTCAGAGAACACTCAAGAGTAACACTCAGAGAACACTCAAGAGTAACACTCAGAGAACACTCAAGAGTAACGCTAAGAGAACACTCAAGAGTAACGCTCAGAGAACACTCAAGAGTAACACTCAGAGAACACTCAAGAGTAACGCTCAGAGAACACTCAAGAGTAACACTCAGAGAACACTCAAGAGTAACACTCAGAGAACACTCAAGAGTAACACTCAGAGAACACTCAAGAGTAACGCTAAGAGAACACTCAAGAGTAACGCTCAGAGAACACTCAAGAGTAACACTCAGAGAACACTCAAGAGTAACGCTCAGAGAACACTCAAGAGTAACGCTCAGAGAACACTCAAGAGTAACACTCAGAGAACACTCAAGAGTAACGCTCAGAGAACACTCAAGAGTAACGCTCAGAGAACACTCAAGAGTAACACTCAGAGAACACTCAAGAGTAACACTCAGAGAACACTCAAGAGTAACACTCAGAGAACACTCAAGAGTAACACTCAGAGAACACTCAAGAGTAACGCTCAGAGAACACTCAAGAGTAACGCTCAGAGAACACTCAAGAGTAACACTCAGAGAACACTCAAGAGTAACGCTCAGAGAACACTCAAGAGTAACGCTCAGAGAACACTCAAGAGTAACACTCAGAGAACACTCAAGAGTAACACTCAGAGAACACTCAAGAGTAACACTCAGAGAACACTCAAGAGTAACGCTCAGAGAACACTCAAGAGTAACACTCAGAGAACACTCAAGAGTAACGCTCAGAGAACACTCAAGAGTAACGCTCAGAGAACACTCAAGAGTAACACTCAGAGAACACTCAAGAGTAACACTCAGAGAACACTCAAGAGTAACGCTCAGAGAACACTCAAGAGTAACACTCAGAGAACACTCAAGAGTAACACTCAGAGAACACTCAAGAGTAACGCTCAGAGAACACTCAAGAGTAACGCTCAGAGAACACTCAAGAGTAACACTCAGAGAACACTCAAGAGTAACACTCAGAGAACACTCAAGAGTAACGCTCAGAGAACACTCAAGAGTAACACTCAGAGAACACTCAAGAGTAACACTCAGAGAACACTCAAGAGTAACACTCAGAGAACACTCAAGAGTAACACTCAGAGAACACTCAAGAGTAACGCTCAGAGAACACTCAAGAGTAACACTCAGAGAACACTCAAGAGTAACGCTCAGAGAACACTCAAGAGTAACACTCAGAGAACACTCAAGAGTAACACTCAGAGAACACTCAAGAGTAACACTCAGAGAACACTCAAGAGTAACACTCAGAGAACACTCAAGAGTAACGCTCAGAGAACACTCTAGAGTAACACTCAGAGAACACTCAAGAGTAACACTCAGAGAACACTCAAGAGTAACACTCAGAGAACACTCAAGAGAAACACTCAGAGAACACTCAAGAGTAACACTCAGAGAACACTCAAGAGTAACGCTGAGAGAACACTCAAGAGTAACGCTCAGAGAACACTCAAGAGTAACACTCAGATAACACTCAAGAGTAACACTCAGAGAACACTCAAGAGTAACACTCAGAGAACACTCAAGAGTAACACTCAGAGAACACTCAAGAGTAACGCTCAGAGAACACTCAAGAGTAACACTCAGAGAACACTCAAGAGTAACACTCAGAGAACACTCAAGAGTAACGCTCAGAGAACACTCAAGAGTAACACTCAGAGAACACTCAAGAGTAACGCTCAGAGAACACTCAAGAGTAACACTCAGAGAACACTCAAGAGTAACACTCAGAGAACACTCAAGAGTAACACTCAGAGAACACTCAAGAGTAACACTCAGAGAACACTCAAGAGTAACGCTCAGAGAACACTCTAGAGTAACACTCAGAGAACACTCAAGAGTAACACTCAGAGAACACTCAAGAGTAACACTCAGAGAACACTCAAGAGAAACACTCAGAGAACACTCAAGAGTAACACTCAGAGAACACTCAAGAGTAACGCTGAGAGAACACTCAAGAGTAACGCTGAGAGAACACTCAAGACTAACGCTCAGAGAACACTCAAGAGTAACACTCAGAGAACACTCAAGAGTAACACTCAGAGAACACTCAAGAGTAACACTCAGAGAACACTCAAGAGTAACACTCAGAGAACACTCAAGAGTAACACTCAGAGAACACTCAAGAGTAACGCTAAGAGAACACTCAAGAGTAACGCTCAGAGAACACTCAAGAGTAACACTCAGAGAACACTCAAGAGTAACGCTAAGAGAACACTCAAGAGTAACGCTCAGAGAACACTCAAGAGTAACACTCAGAGAACACTCAAGAGTAACACTCAGAGAACACTCAAGAGTAACGCTCAGAGAACACTCAAGAGTAACGCTCAGAGAACACTCAAGAGTAACACTCAGAGAACACTCAAGAGTAACGCTAAGAGAACACTCAAGAGTAACGCTCAGAGAACACTCAAGAGTAACACTCAGAGAACACTCAAGAGTAACACTCAGAGAACACTCAAGAGTAACGCTAAGAGAACACTCAAGAGTAACGCTCAGAGAACACTCAAGAGTAACACTCAGAGAACACTCAAGAGTAACGCTCAGAGAACACTCAAGAGTAACGCTCAGAGAACACTCAAGAGTAACACTCAGAGAACACTCAAGAGTAACGCTCAGAGAACACTTAAGAGTAACGCTCAGAGAACACTCTAGAGTAACACTCAGAGAACACTCAAGAGTAACGCTCAGAGAACACTCAAGAGTAACGCTCAGAGAACGCTCAAGAGTAACTGATGGGGCACTGATGGGGCACTGATGGGTATGAGCTCTTGTTGTCTCAGTATTTCAGCAGATCTTCTCATGTGCTCTGGTGTTCTGTCGGCAGGACGCAGTGGCCATTCAGCTGGAGGACGAGAGGCTGGTGAAGATTGGAGAGGTGCTGAAGGATTTACCTGCTCTTCACCACAGGTCAACATCACCTCCGCTCTAACACCAAACTCCTCACAAACCTGCACGATCTGTCGAGCTCCAGAAGGGACCAATGAACTAAAGTATCATTGCAGATTTAATACAAACGATTGTTTCGAAGTTGAACATTTTTGGATGAACTGACCCTTTAAGATCCGTCCACTGAAAGGAATCTGGAAATTGAGAATATGATTATGACCTAATCATATATAGATTTAATCTAAATCCATTGTGTTCCTTTAACACTCTCTGTCTTCAGAACGCTGGAGTATCTGATGCGTCATCTGGTCAAAATGTCCTCATATGCGTCTGAGACCAACATGCACTCAAGAAACCTCGCCATCGTTTGGGCCCCAAACCTCCTCCGGTACGTGTGTGTGTGTGTGTGTGTCGCCTGACGCTCTGAGTGTGTGTGTGTGTGTGTGTCGCCTGACGCTCTGAGTGTGTGTGTGTGTGTGTCGCCTGACGCTCTAAGTGTGTGTGTGTGTGTGTGTGTCGCCTGACGCTCTGAGTGTGTGTGTGTGTGTGTCGCATGACGCTCTAAGTGTGTGTGTGTGTGTGTGTGTGTGTGTGTCGCCTGACGCTCTGAGTGTGTGTGTGTGTGTCGCCTGACGCTCTGAGTGTGTGTGTGTGTGTGTCGCCTGACGCTCTAAGTGTGTGTGTGTGTGTGTGTGTGTCGCCTGACGCTCTGAGTGTGTGTGTGTGTGTGTGTGTGTGTCGCCTGACGCTCTAAGTGTGTGTGTGTGTGTGTCGCCTGACGCTCTGAGTGTGTGTGTGTGTGTGTGTGTGTCGCCTGACGCTCTGAGTGTGTGTGTGTGTGTGTTTGTCGCCTGACGCTCTGAGTGTGAGTGTGTGTGTGTGTGTCGCCTGACGCTCTGAGTGTGAGTGTGTGTGTGTGTGTGTGTCGCCTGACGCTCTGAGTGTGTGTGTGTGTGTGTGTGTCGCCTGACGCTCTGAGTGTGAGTGTGTGTGTGTGTGTGTGTTTCGCCTGATGCTCTGAGTGTGTGTGTGTGTGTCGCCTGATGCTATGAGTGTGTGTGTGTGTGTTTCGCCTGATGCTCTGAGTGTGTGTGTGTGTGTGTGTGTGTGTCGCCTGACGCTCTGAGTGTGTGTGTGTGTGTGTGTGTGTGTCGCCTGACGCTCTGAGTGTGAGTGTGTGTGTGTGTATCGCCTGACGCTCTGAGTGTGTGTGTGTGTGTGTGTGTGTGTGTGTGTGTGTGTGTCGCCTGACGCTCTGAGTGTGTGTGTGTGTGTGTGTGTGTGTGTCGCCTGACGCTCTGAGTGTGTGTGTGTGTGTGTGTGTGTCGCCTGATGCTCTGAGTGTGAGTGTGTGTGTGTGTGTCGCCTGACGCTCTGAGTGTGTGTGTGTGTGTGTGCCGCCTGACGCTCTGAGTGTGTGTGTGTGTGTGTGTCGCCTGACGCTCTGAGTGTGTGTGTGTGTCGCCTGACGCTCTGAGTGTGAGTGTGTGTGTGTGTGTGTGTCGCCTGACGCTCTGAGTGTGTGTGTGTGTGTGTGTGTGTGTGTTGCCTGACGCTCTGAGTGTGAAAGTGTGTGTGTGTGTGTGTCGCCTGACGCTCTGAGTCTGAGTGTGTGTGTGTGTGTATGTGTGTGTCGCCTGACGCTCTGAGTGTGTGTGTGTGTGTGTTTCGCCTGACGCTCTTAGTGTTTGTGTGTTCAGCCTGACGCTCTGAGTGTGTGTGTGTTTCGCCTGACGCTCTGAGTGTGTGTGTGTTTCGCCTGACGCTCTGAGTGTGTGTGTGTTTCGCCTGACGCTCTGAGTGTGTGTGTGTGTGTGTTTCGCCTGATGCTCTGAGTGTGTGTGTGTGTGTGTGTGTGTGTTTCGCCTGACACTCTGAGTGTGTGTGTGTTTCGCCTGACGCTCTGAGTGTGTGTGTGTGTGTTTCGCCTGACATTCTGAGTGTGTGTGTGTTTCGCCTGACGCTCTGAGTGTGTGTGTGTGTGTTTCGCCTGACGCTCTGAGTGTGTGTGTGTTTAGCCTGACGCTCTGAGTGTGTGTGTGTTTCGCTTGACGCTCTGAGTGTGTGTGTGTTTCGCCTGACGCTCTGAGTGTGTGTGTTTCGCCTGATGCTCTGAGTGTGTGTGTGTGTGTGTGTGTGTTTCGCCTGACGCTCTGAGTGTGTGTGTGTGTGTTTCGCCTGACGCTCTGAGTGTGTGTGTGTGTGTGTTTCGCCTGACGCTCTGAGTGTGTGTGTTTCGCCTGATGCTCTGAGTGTGTGTGTGTGTGTGTGTGTGTTTCGCCTGACGCTCTGAGTGTGTGTGTGTGTGTTTCGCCTGACGCTCTGAGTGTGTGTGTGTGTTTTTTTCGCCTGACGCTCTGAGTGTGTGTGTGTGTTTCGCCTGACGCTCTGAGTGTGTGTGTGTGTGTGTGTGTGTGTGTTTCGCCTGACGCTCTGAGTGTGTGTGTGTGTGTGTTTCGCCTGACGCTCTGAGTGTGTGTGTGTGTTTCGCCTGACGCTCTGAGTGTGTGTGTGTTTCGCCTGACGCTCTGAGTGTGTGTGTGTGTTTCGCCTGACGCTCTGAATGTGTGTGTGTGTTTTGCCTGATGCTCTGAGTGTTTGTGTGTTTCGCCTGACGCTCTGAGTGTGTGTGTTTCGCCTGACGCTCTGAGTGTGTGTGTGTGTTTCGCCTGACGCTCTGTGTGTGTGTGTTTCGCCTGACGCTCTGAGTGTGTGTGTGTGTTTTGCCTGACACTCTGAGTGTGTGTGTGTGTGTTTCGCCTGACGCTCTGAATGTGTTTGTGTGTTTCGCCTGACGCTCTGAGTGTGTGTGTTTCGCCTGACGCTCTGAGTGTGTGTGTGTGTTTTTCGCCTGACGCTCTGAGTGTGTGTGTGTGTGTTTCGCCTGACGCTCTGAGTGTGTGTGTGTTTCGCCTGACGCTCTGAGTGTGTGTGTGTGTTTCGCCTGACGCTCTGAGTGTGTGTGTGTGTGTTTCGCCTGACGCTCTGAGTGTGTGTGTGTGTGTGTGTGTTTCGCCTGACGCTCTGAGTGTGTGTGTGTGTTTCGCCTGACGCTCTGAGTGTGTGTGTGTTTCGCCTGACGCTCTGAGTGTGTGTGTGTTTCGCCTGACGTTCTGAGTGTGTGTGTGTGTTTCGCCTGACGCTCTGAGTGTGTGTGTGTTTCGCCTGACGCTCTGAGTGTGTGTGTGTGTGTTTCGCCTGACGCTCTGAGTGTGTGTGTGTGTGTTTCGCCTGACGCTCTGAGTGTGTGTGTGTGTGTGTGTGTGTGTTTCGCCTGACGCTCTGAGTGTGTGTGTGTGTTTCGCCTGACGCTCTGAGTGTGTGTGTGTTTCGCCTGACGCTCTGAGTGTGTGTGTGTTTCGCCTGACGCTCTGAGTGTGTGTGTGTTTCGCCTGATGCTCTGAGTGTGTGTGTGTGTGTGTTTCGCCTGACGCTCTGAGTGTGAGTGTGTGTGTGTGTGTTTCGCCTGACGCTCTGAGTGTGTGTGTGTTTCGCCTGACGCTCTGAGTGTGAGTGTGTGTGTGTGTGTGTTTCGCCTGACGCTCTGAGTGTGTGTGTGTTTCGCCTGACGTTCTGAGTGTGTGTGTGTTTCGCCTGACGCTCTGAGTGTGTGTGTGTTTCGCCTGATGCTCTGAGTGTGTGTGTGTGTGTGTTTCGCCTGACGCTCTGAGTGTGAGTGTGTGTGTGTGTGTTTCGCCTGACGCTCTGAGTGTGTGTGTGTTTCGCCTGACGCTCTGAGTGTGTGTGTGTGTTTCGCCTGACGCTCTGAGTGTGTGTGTGTTTCGCCTGACGCTCTGAGTGTGTGTGTGTGTGTTTCGCCTGACGCTCTGAGTGTGTGTGTGTTTCGCCTGACGCTCTGAGTGTGTGTGTGTTTCGCCTGACGCTCTGAGTGTGTGTGTGTGTGTTTCGCCTGACGCTCTGAGTGTGTGTGTGTTTCGCCTGACGCTCTGAGTGTGTGTGTGTTTCGCCTGACGTTCTGAGTGTGTGTGTGTTTCGCCTGACGCTCTGAGTGTGTGTGTGTGTGTGTGTGTGTGTGTGTTTCGCCTGACGCTCTGTGTGTGTGTGTGTGTGTGTGTGTGTTTCGCCTGACGCTCTGAGTGTGTGTGTGTGTGTGTTTCGCCTGACGCTCTGAGTGTGTGTGTGTTTCGCCTGACGCTCTTTGAGTGTGTGTGTGTGTGTGTGTGTTTCGCCTGACGCTCTGAGTGTGTGTGAGTGTTTCGCCTTACGCTCTGAGTGTTTGTGTGTTTCGCCTGACGCTTTGAGTGTGTGTGTTTCGCCTGACACTCTGAGTGTGTGTGTGTTTCGCCTGACACTCTGAGTGTGTGTGTGTATGTGTGTGTGTTTCGCCTGACACTCTGAGTGTGTGTATGTGTGTGTTTCGCCTGACACTCTGAGTGGGTTGCGTGTGTGTGGGTGTTTCGCCTGACACTCTGAGTGTGTGTGTGTGTGTGTTTTGCCCAAGCGGCAACCTCCCGCAGTTTCTCTTGAAGCCAATACGGAAGTGCCTCAAACTGCAATTCATCGACTGGCCGCTAGGGACAGGATCCAGAAGGGAGCAGAATCTCATTGAGCCCCATGTTAAAATGGTCAACTTTAGAGCAGAATAAAACATGTTTACAGTCTGGTACAAATTGTGCTTTTGGCCTATACGGCTCATTTTGCCCTTCATGACAACTGTGAGGGGGGTGAATTTTTTTATAGCTCATTCGTTTACATTATATAAAGCCTTAAAGTTCTGCATAATTAAGGGCGTGGCCACTTCGAGTGACTGGTGGATAGCCATTTATCTGCTGTCTGTTAGTCATCGCGTCACTTAAGCTCCGCCCACGTCCCGCCTTTTTGCCCATTTTCTGTTATCCGGGAGTGACGCGCGATGACGCGCTGCCAAGATGGCAACGGCCACCATTGCGCTTCAGAACGGCTCATCAGAATCCTATGGGTGACGTCACGGACACTACGTCCATATTTTTTTACAGTCTATGGTTTCGCCTGACGCTCTGAGTGTGTGTGTGTGTGTGTTTCGCCTGACGCTCTGAGTGTGTGTGTGTGTGTGTGTTTCGCCTGACGCTCTGAGTGTGTGTGTGAGTGTTTCGCCTTACGCTCTGAGTGTTTGTGTGTTTCGCCTGACGCTCTGAGTGTGTGTGTTTCGCCTGACACTCTGAGTGTGTGTGTGTTTCGCCTGACACTCTGAGTGTGTGTGTGTGTGTATGTGTGTGTTTCGCCTGATGCTCTAAGAGTGTGTGTTTCGCCTGACGCTTTGAGTGTGTGTGTGTGTGTGTGTGTGTGTGTGTTTCGCCTGACGCTCTGAGTGTGTGTGTGTGTTTCGCCTGACACTGTGAGTGTGTGTGTGTGTGTGTTTCGTCTGACACTCTGAGTGTGTGTGTGTGTGTTTCGCCTGACGTTCTGAGTGTGTGTGTGTGTTTCGCCTGACGCTCTGAGTGTGTGTGTGTGTGTGTTTCGCCTGACGCTCTGAGTGTGTGTGTGTGTGTGTGTTTCGCCTGACGCTCTGAGTGTGTGTGTGTGTGTTTCGCCTTACGTTCTGAGTGTGTGTGTGTGTGTGTGTTTTGCCTGATGCTCTGAGTGTGTGTGTGTGTTTCGCCTGACGCTCTGAGTGTGTGTGTGTGTGTGTGTGTGTGTGTGTGTTTGTGTGTTTTGCCTGATGCTCTGAGTGTGTGTGTGTGTTTCGCCTGACGCTCTGAGTGTGTGTATGTGTGTGTGTGTGTGTGTGTGTGTGTTTTTTCGCCTTACGCTCTGAGTGTGTGTGTGTGTGTGTGTGTTTTGCCTGATGCTCTGAGTGTGTGTGTGTGTTTCACCTGACGCTCTGTGTGTGTGTGTGTGTGTGTGTGTGTTTCACCTGACGCTCTGAGTGTGTGTGTGTGTGTGTCTGTGTGTGTGTTTCGCCTGACGCTCTGAGTGTGTGTGTGTGTGTTTCGCCTGACGCTGTGAGTGTGTGTGTGTGTGTTTCGCCTGACGCTGTGAGTGTGTGTGTGTGTGTTTCGCCTGATGCTCTGAGTGTGAGTGTGTGTGTGTGTGTGTGTGTGTTTCGCCTGATGCTCTGAGTGTGTGTGTGTGTGTGTTTCGCCTGACGCTGTGAGTGTGTGTGTGTGTGTTTCGCCTGATGCTCTGAGTGTGAGTGTGTGTGTGTGTGTGTGTGTGTGTGTGTTTCGCCTGATGCTCTGAGTGTGTGTGTGTTTCACCTGACGCTCTGAGTGTGTGTACGTGTATGTGTGTGTGTGTGTGTGTGTGTGTGTGTGTGTTTCGCCTGACGCTCTGAGTGTGTGTGTGTGTGTGTGTGTGTGTTTCGCCTGATGCTCTGAGTGTGTGTGTGTGTGTGTGTGTGTGTTTCACCTGACGCTCTGAGTGTGTGTGTTTGTGTGTTTCGCCTGATGCTCTGAGTGTGTGTGTGTGTGTGTGTGTGTGTTTCACCTGACGCTCTGAGTGTGTGTGTGTGTGTGTGTGTTTCGCCTGACGCTCTGAGTGTGTGTGTGTGTATGTTTCGCCTGATGCTCTGAGTGTGTGTGTGTGTGTGTGTGTGTGTGTTTCGCCTGATGCTCTGAGTGTGTGTGTGTGTGTGTGTGTGTGTGTGTTTCACCTGACGCTCTGAGTGTGTGTGTGTGTGTGTGTTTCGCCTGACGCTCTGAGTGTGTGTGTGTGTGTGTGTGTTTGTGTGTGTTTCACCTGACGCTCTGAGTGTGTGTGTTTGTGTGTTTCGCCTGATGCTCTGAGTGTGTGTGTGTGTGTGTGTGTGTGTTTCACCTGACGCTCTGAGTGTGTGTGTGTGTGTGTGTGTTTCGCCTGATGCTCTGAGTGTGTGCGTGTGTGTGTGTGTGTGTTTCACCTGACGCTCTGAGTGTGTGTGTGTGTGTGTTTCGCCTGATGCTCTGAGTGTGTGCGTGTGTGTGTGTGTTTCACCTGACGCTCTGAGTGTTTGTGTTTGTGTGTTTCGCCTGATGCTCTGAGTGTGTGTGTGTGTGTGTGTGTGTGTGTGTGTGTTTCACCTGACGCTCTGAGTGTGTGTGTGTGTGTGTGTTTCGCCTGACGCTCTGAGTGTGTGTGTGTGTGTGTGTTTCACCTGACGCTCTGAGTGTGTGTGTTTGTGTGTTTCGCCTGATGCTCTGAGTGTGTGTGTGTGTGTGTGTGTGTGTTTCGCCTGATGCTCTGAGTTTGTGTGTGTGTGTGTTTCGCCTGATGCTCTGAGTGTGTGTGTGTGTGTGTTTCGCCTGACGCTCTGAGTGTGAGTGTGTGTGTGTGTGTTTCGCCTGATGCTCTGAGTGTGTGTGTGTGTGTGTGTGTGTGTGTGTGTTTCGCCTGATGCTCTGAGTTTGTGTGTGTGTGTGTTTCGCCTGATGCTCTGAGTGTGTGTGTGTGTGTGTTTCGCCTGACGCTCTGAGTGTGAGTGTGTGTGTGTGTGTTTCGCCTGATGCTCTGAGTGTGTGTGTGTGTGTGTTTCGCCTGACACTTTGAGACGACACTCCTTTATGAAGAGATTATATTAATATAATAACTCTCTGCAGATCGAAGGACATCGAGTCGACTGGTTTTAACGGCACTGCAGCGTTCATGGAGGTTCGCGTTCAGTCCATCGTGGTGGAGTTTATTCTCACTCATGTGCCCGAGCTTTTCCCTGGAACAGGTATTTTATCTTCCTCAGTGAAAGTATATTGAGTGAAGCGCTTCTCAAACAAGAGCAGATGTAGGGGCGGGGCTTGAGTGTGTCTGTGGGGAACTGATTGGATGGTTGTGGTTTGCTATTGGCTGATCTCATGTGACTGACAGGTGGCCCCGCCCTCATCATTAGAGAAGAGAAGCTGCAGAGGGAGGGGAAGGTTTAAATGTCAATCAGATGTCATTTCGGTTTGTTCATTCATTTTGAGGGCATTTTTGTTCATTTTGGGGGCATTTTTGTTCATTTTGGGGGCATTTTTGTTCATTTTGGGGGCCTTTTTGTTCATTTTGGGGGCATTTTTGTTCATTTTGGGGGCATTTTTGTTCATTTTGGGGGCATTTTTGTACACTCTGGGGCCATTTCTGTCCAATTTGGGGGCATTTTTGTTTATTTTGGGGGCATTTTGTCCATTTTGGGGGCCTTTTTGTTCATTTTGAGGGCCTTTTTGTTCATTTTGGGGGCATTTTGTCCATTTTGGGGGCCTTTTTGTTCATTTTGAGGGCATTTTTGTTCATTTTGGGGGCATTTCTGTTCATTTTGGGGGCCTTTTTGTTAATTTTGGGGGCCTTTTTGTTCATTTTGGGGGCATTTTTGTACACTCTGGGGCCATTTCTGTCCAATTTGGAGGCATTTTTGTTTATTTTGGGGGCCTTTTTGTTCATTTTGGGGGCATTTTTGTTCCTTTTGATGGCATTTTTGTACACTCTGGGCCCATTTCTGTCCAATTTGGGGGTACTTTTGTTTATTTTGGGGGCCTTTTTGTTCATTTTGGGGGCATTTTGTCCATTTTGGGGGCCTTTTTGTTCCTTTTGAGGGCATTTTTGTTCATTTTGGGGGCCTTTTTGCTCATTTTGGGGGCATTTTTGTCATTTTTGCAGGCCTCTTTGTTCATTTTAGGAGCATTTTTGTTCATTTTGGGGGCATTTTTGTTCCTTTTGATGGCATTTTTGTACACTCTGGGGCCATTTCTGTCCAATTTGGGGGTATTTTTGTTTATTTTGGGGGCCTTTTTGTTCATTTTAGGGGCATTTTTGTTCATTTTGGGGGCATTTTTGTTCATTTTGGGGGCATTTTTGTACACTCTGGGGCCATTTCTGTCCAATTTGGGGGTATTTTTGTTTATTTTGGGGGCCTTTTTGTTCATTTTGGGGGCATTTTGTCCATTTTGGGGGCCTTTTTGTTCATTTTAAGGGCATTTTTGTTCATTTTGAGGGCATTTCTGTTCATTTTGGGGGCATTTTTGTTCATTTTGGGGGCCTTTTTGTTCATTTTGGGGGCATTTTTGTCATTTTTGCAGGCCTTTTTGTTCATTTTAGGGGCATTTTTGTTTATTTTGGGGGCACTTTTGTTCATTTCGGAGACATTTTTGTTCATTTTGGAGACATTTCTGTTCATTTTGGAGACATTTTTGTTCATTTTGGGGGCCTTTTTGGAGGCCTTTTTGTTCATTTTGGGGGGCATTTTTGTTTATTATGGGGGCATTTTTGTTCATTTTGGGGGCATTTCTGTTCATTTTGGGGGCATTTTTGTTCATTTTGAGGGCATTTTTGTACACTCTGGGGGCCTTTTTGTTCATTTTGGGGGCATTTTTGTACACTTTGGGGCCATTTCTGTCCAATTTGGGGGCATTTTTGTTTATTTTGGGGGCATTTTGTCCATTTTGGGGGCCTTTTTGTTCATTTTGAGGGCCTTTTTGTTCATTTTGGGGGCATTTTGTCCATTTTGGGGGCCTTTTTGTTCATTTTGAGGGCCTTTTTGTTCATTTTGGGGGCATTTTGTCCATTTTGGGGGCCTTTTTGTTCATTTTGAGGGCATTTCTGTTCATTTTGGGGGCATTTCTGTTCATTTTGGGGGCCTTTTTGTTCATTTTGGGGGCATTTTTGTACACTCTGGGGCCATTTCTGTCCAATTTGGAGGCATTTTTGTTTATTTTGGGGGCCTTTTTGTTCATTTTGGGGGCATTTTTGTTCATTTTGGGGGCATTTTTGTTCATTTTGGGGGCATTTTTGTTCCTTTTGATGGCATTTTTGTACACTCTGGGCCCATTTCTGTCCAATTTGGGGGTATTTTTGTTTATTTTGGGGGCCTTTTTGTTCATTTTGGGGGCATTTTGTCCATTTTGGGGGCCTTTTTGTTCCTTTTGAGGGCATTTTTGTTCATTTTGGGGGCCTTTTTGTTCATTTTGGGGGCATTTTTGTCATTTTTGCAGGCCTTTTTGTTCATTTTAGGAGCATTTTTGTTCATTTTTGCAGGCCTTTTTGTTCATTTTAGGGGCATTTTTGTTTATTTTGGGGGCACTTTTGTTCATTTCGGAGACATTTTTGTTCATTTTGGAGACATTTCTGTTCATTTTGGAGACATTTTTGTTCATTTTGGGGGCATTTTTGTTCATTTTGGGGGCCTTTTTGGAGGCCTTTTTGTTCATTTTGGGGGGCATTTTTGTTTATTATGGGGGCATTTTTGTTCATTTTGGGGGCATTTCTGTTCATTTTGGGGGCATTTTTGTTTATTTTGGGGGGCTTTTTGTTCATTTTGGGGGCATTTTTGTTCATTTTGGGGGCCTTTTTGCTCATTTTGAGGGCATTTTTGTTCCTTTTGATGGCATTTTTGTACACTCTGGGGCCATTTCTGTCCAATTTGGGGGTATTTTTGTTCATTTTGGGGGCCTTTTTGTTCATTTTGGGGGCATTTTGTCCATTTTGGGGGCCTTTTTGTTCATTTTGAGGGCATTTCTGTTCATTTTGGGGGCCTTTTTGTTCATTTTGGGGGCATTTCTGTTCATTTTGGGGGCCTTTTTGTTCATTTTGGGGGCATTTTTGTACACTCTGGGGCCATTTCTTTCCAATTTGGGGGCATTTTTGTTTATTTTGGGGGCCTTTTTGTTCATTTTGGGGGCATTTTTGTACACTCTGGGGCCATTTCTGTCCAATTTGGGGGCATTTTTGTTTATTTTGGGGGCCTTTCTGTTCATTTTGGGGGCATTTTTGTTTATTTTGGGGGCCTTTTTGTTCATTTTGGGGGCATTTTGTCCATTTTGGGGGCCTTTTTGTTCCTTTTGAGGGCATTTTTGTTCATTTTGGGGGCCTTTTTGCTCATTTTGGGGGCCTTTTTGTTCATTTTGGGGGCATTTTTGTCATTTTTGCAGGCCTTTTTGTTCATTTTAGGGGCATTTTTGTTCATTTTGGGGGCATTTTTGTTCATTTTGGGGGCATTTTTGTTCATTTTAGGGGCATTTTTGTTCATTTTGGGGGCATTTTTGTTCATTTTGGGGGCCTTTTTGTTCATTTTGGGGGCATTTTTGTACACTCTGGGGCCATTTCTGTCCAATTTGGGGGCATTTTTGTTTATTTTGGGGGCCTTTTTGTTCATTTTGGGGGCATTTTTGTTTATTTTGGGGGCCTTTTTGTTCATTTTGGGGGCATTTTTGTACACTCTGGGGCCATTTCTGTCCAATTTGGGGGCATTTTTGTTTATTTTGGGGGCCTTTTTGTTCCTTTTGAGGGCATTTTTGTTCATTTTGGGGGCCTTTTTGCTCATTTTGGGGGCATTTTTGTTCATATTGGGGGCCTTTTTGTTCATTTTGGGGGCATTTTTGTCATTTTTGCAGGCCTTTTTGTTCATTTTAGGGGCATTTTTGTTTATTTTGGGGGCACTTTTGTTCATTTCGGAGACATTTTTGTTCATTTTGGAGACATTTCTGTTCATTTCGGAGACATTTTTGTTCATTTTGGGGGCATTTTTGTTCATTTTGGGGGGCATTTTTGTTTATTTTGTGGGCACTTTTGGTCATTTCGGAGACATTCTGTTCATTTTGGAGGCATTTTTGTTCAAGTCAAGTCAAGTCAACTTTATTTATATAGCACTTTTAACAATGTAGATTGTTTCAAAGCAGCTTTACAGTGTTAAACAGGAAAATAATGCAGCATAATTTTATTCAGCTGTATAGCCATTCTGGAGAAAACGCTGATGTCATCAGTTCATTTCAAGTATCATACAGTGACAGTTTTTGGGGGCATTTTTGTTTATTTTGGGGGCCTTTTTGTTCATTTTGGGGGCATTTTGTCCATTTTGGGGGCCTTTTTGTTCCTTTTGAGGGCATTTTTGTTCATTTTGGGGGCCTTTTTGCTCATTTTGGGGGCCTTTTTGTTCATTTTGGGGGCATTTCTGTTCATTTTGGGGGCATTTTTGTTCATTTTGGGGGAACTTTTGTTCATTTTGGAGACATTTCTGTTAATTTTGGGGGCATTTTTGTTCATACTGGGGGCCTTTTTGTTCATTTTGGGGGCATTTTTGTTCATTTCGGAGACATTCTGTTCAATTTGGGGGCATTTTTGTTCACTTTGGGGGCCTTTTTGTTCATTTTGGGGGCATTTTGTCCATTTTGGGGGCCTTTTTGTTCCTTTTGAGGGCATTTTTGTTCATTTTGGGGGCCTTTTTGCTCATTTTGGGGGCCTTTTTGTTCATTTTGGGGGCATTTTTGTCATTTTTGCAGGCCTTTTTGTTCATTTTAGGGGCATTTTTGTTTATTTTGGGGGCACTTTTGTTCATTTCGGAGACATTTTTGTTCATTTTGGAGACATTTCTGTTCATTTCGGAGACATTTTTGTTCATTTTGGGGGCATTTTTGTTCATTTTGGGGGGCATTTTTGTTTATTTTGTGGGCACTTTTGTTCATTTCGGAGACATTCTGTTCATTTTGGAGGCATTTTTGTTCAAGTCAAGTCAAGTCAACTTTATTTATATAGCACTTTTAACAATGTAGATTGTTTCAAAGCAGCTTTACAGTGTTAAACAGGAAAATAATGCAGCATAATTTTATTCAGCTGTATAGCCATTCTGGAGAAAACGCTGATGTCATCAGTTCATTTCAAGTATCATACAGTGACAGTTTTTGGGGGCATTTTTGTTTATTTTGGGGGCCTTTTTGTTCATTTTGGGGGCATTTTGTCCATTTTGGGGGCCTTTTTGTTCCTTTTGAGGGCATTTTTGTTCATTTTGGGGGCCTTTTTGCTCATTTTGGGGGCCTTTTTGTTCATTTTGGGGGCATTTTTGTTCATTTTGGGGGCATTTTTGTTTATTTTGGGGGCACTTTTGTTCATTTCGGAGACATTTCTGTTCATTTTGGGGGCATTTTTGTTCATTTTGGGGGAACTTTTGTTCATTTTGGAGACATTTCTGTTAATTTTGGGGGCATTTTTGTTCATACTGGGGGCCTTTTTGTTCATTTTGGGGGCATTTTTGTTCATTTCGGAGACATTCTGTTCATTTTGGAGACATTTTTGTTCATTTTGGGGGCACTTTTGTTCATTTTGGAGACATTTTTGTTCAATTTGGGGGCACTTTTGTTCATTTTGGAGACACTTTTGTTCATTTTGGGGGCACTTTTGTTCATTTTGGAGACATTTTTGTTCATTTTGGAGACATTTTTGTTCCTTTTTGGAGACATTTTTGTTCATTTTGGAGACATTTTTGTTCATTTTGGAGAGATTTTTGTTCATTTTGGGGGCATTTTTGTTAATAGAGAAGAGCTGCACGCATAGGCGGAGTTTTGGTGGATCTCATGTGAGTGACAGGTGGCCCCGCCCTCGTCATCAGAGATGAGTTTTGATATTGTTATATCTCCAGTCGTTTCTCTTCTCCTGATTGATGAATGTTTAGATGTTTGTGCTGGAGAACATGTTAATGAGAGTTTCCTGTTTTATCTCAGGATTGGCTGTGGAGCGCAGGAAGTCCCTCCCGTCCCCCTCGATTCTGTCCGGCCAGGACGATCCTTTCTTCAAATCCCTTCCTCTTCACTGTCCAGGAAACCTCAGCCCCGGAGACGGACCTCCACCCATGCGGCCGTACCACTCCATCATCGATGGCACTGACAAGTACAGCTGACCACATGTTGTGTAGTTGTGTTGTTGTTCATCATCTGTGAAGTGTGTGTGGTGAGGACTGATCTGTGTTGTGTTCAGGAGGAAGGGCTCCCTCAAAGGAAGGAAGTGGAAATCCATCTTTAATTTGGGCGGGAGACTCCACGATCCCCGCAAGAAGAACAAATACTGCACTAAAGGTAAGATTCTGTGCTAAAGTCCGCGGATGATCTTCTCTCTCACATCTAACGCTTCTCTTCCGCTCCTCCTCCTCCTCTTCATCAGAGAAAGAGAAGACGACGCTGAGGCCTGCGAAGAGCATGGACTCGCTGAGCTGCGGCCCTTTTGCAGGAGAAGGTGAGGAGCTTTAGGACCCAGCGGAGTGAGTTAGCGCTCATCCATCTCTCGGGTCATTTGGACCCGCGACGGAAGGATTTGTTACAAAGTGAATTCATCATGTTAGCTTCTTGATTAAAAATGCTAGCAAAATAGTAATCGTGTTAGCATTATGCTAACAATTTGTAAATCATGTTAGCTTCTTGATAAAAACAGGCTAGCAACATGGTAATCGTGTTAGCATAATGCTAGCAAAATGTTAATCATGTTAACTTCTTGATAATTTTTTTTAGCAAAATGGTAATCCTGTTAGCATCATGTTAACAAACATGGAAATCGTGTTAGCATTATTCTAGCAAACATGGTAATTGTGTTAGCCTCATGCTAACAACATGTTAATCATGTTAGCACCTTGATAAAAAATGCTAGCAAAATGGTAATCATGTTAGCATAATGCTAGCAACATGGAAATCGTGTTAACATTATTCTAGCAAACATGTTAATTGTGTTAGCATCATGCTAACAACATGTTAATCATGTTAGCATCTTGATAAAAAAATGCTAGCAAAATGGTAATCCTGTTAGCATAATGTTAACAACATGGAAATCGTGTTAACATCATGGTAGCAAAATGTTAATCATGTTAGCTTCTTGATAATGTTTTTGTTAATAAAATGGTGAGCCTGTTAGCATTATGCTAACAACATGGAAATCGAGTTACCATCATGCTAGCAAAATGTTAATCATGTTAGCTTCTTGATAAAAAATGCTAGCAAAATGATAATCCTGTTAGGATAATGCTAGCAACATGGAAATTGTGTTAGCCTCATGCCATCAAACATGCTAATCGTGTTATCATCATGCTAACAACATGTTAATCATGTTAGCATTTCTTGATAAAAAAATGCTAGCAAAATGGTAATCCTGTTAGCATTATGGAGAACCCTCTGCGGAGTGATTTAACGCTCATCCATCCTTCGGGTCATTTTGACCCGCGAGGGATGGATTTGTTACAAAGTGAATTCATCATGTTAGCTTCTTGATAAAAACAGGCTAGCAACATGGTAATCGTGTTAACATAATGCTAGCAACATATTAATCATGTTAGCATCTTGATAAAACAGGCTAGCAACATGGTAATTGTGTTAACATAATGCTAGCAACATGTTAATCATGTTAGCATCTTGATTAAAACATGAAAGCAACATGGTATTTGTGTTAGCATTATGCTAACAACATGTTAATTATGTTAGCTTCTTGATAAAAACAGGCTAGCAACATGGTAGTCGTGTTAGCATAATGCTAGCAACATGTTAATCATGTTAGCTTCTTGATAATTTTTTTTAGCAAAATGGTAATCCTGCTAGCATCATGCTACCAAATTGAAATCGTGTTATTATTAATGCTAGCAAAATGTTAATCATGTTAGCTTCTTGATAATTTTTTTAGCAAAATAGTAATCCTGTTAACATCATGTTAACAACATGGAAATCGTGTTAGCATTATTCTAGAAAACATGGTAATCGTGTTAGCATCATGCTAGCAAAATGTTAATCATGTTAGCTTCTTGATAAAAAATGCTAGCAAAATGGTAATCCTGTTAGCATGATTCTAGCAAACATGGTAATTGTGTTAACAAAATGCTAGCAACATGTTAATCATGTTAACTTCTTGATCATTTTTTTTAGCAAAATGGTAATCCTGTTAGCATCATGTTAACAAACATGGAAATCGTGTTAGCATTATTCTAGCAACATGGAAATCGTGTTAACATTATGCTAGCAAAATGTTAATCATGTTAGCTTCTTGATAATTTTTTTAACAAAATAGTAATCCTGTTAACATCATGTTAACAACATGGAAATCGTGTTAGCATTGTTCTAGAAAACATGGTAATCGTGTTAGCATCATGTTAACAACATGGAAATCGTGTTAGCATTGTTCTAGAAAACATGGTAATCGTGTTATCATCATGCTAGCAAAATGTTAATCATGTTAGCTTCTTGATAAAAAATGCTAGCAAAATGGTAATCCTGTTAGCATAATGTTAACAAACATGGAAATCGTTTTACCATTGTTCTAGCAAACATGGTAATCATGTTAGCATCATGGTAGCAAAATGTTAATCATGTTAGCTTCTTGATAAAAAATGCTAGCAAAATGGTAATCCTGTTAGCATAATGCTAGCAACATGGAAATTGTGTTAGCCTCATGCTAGCAAACATGTTAATCGTGTTATCATCATGTTAACATGTTAATCACTTTAGCATTTCTTGATAAAAAAAACATAGCAAAATGGTAATCCTGTTAGCATAATGGAGAACCCTCTGCGGAGTGATTTAACGCTCATCCATCCTTCGGGTCATTTTGACCCGCGAGGGAAGGATTTGTTACAAAGTGAATTCCTGTAATAGTGAAGCATCCATATGTGTGTGTCTCAGACTCCAAGCATCCTCCGGCTCATCTTCCCCCTATGCTTATGCCCACGGCCTCGGGCAGCTCAGAGGGCGTGGCTTCTGCCGGCGGGGGCGTGTCCAGTGGATATGCGGTGACGTACAGGCGGACGGGCGGGGCTCAGGTCAGTATGGTCAGCACAGGGACTCCGGGCACTTACAATCGTCTGGACTCTGGGGGCGGAGCCAATGCAGCCGAGGGGGCGTGCCAGGGCGTGTCCAGATCGCCCGGAATGACCAGCAAAGCTGACCGGCGAGCCGGCATCCACATCTCCGGGCCTTTCTCTGTGACCGTCCCGCTTCACATCACCTCCGGACTGGCTCTGGGTGTTCTGCACGGCGGCTGGAACGACAAAGAGCCCGCGGAGGAAGAGGAGGATGGAAAGAGCAGAGCTGGGGAGGCTCAGGAGAGGAAGGCAGAGGTCAGCGGTTGCCTGGACAACCAGGTGGATTGTGGGAAGGAGACAGCGGAGGAGGCCGTGGAAGAGAGAGACCCACCGAGCAACAGAGAGAACAAAGAAGAGCCCATGCCAGATATCAAAGAGGAAACCGCAGACGAGGATTACATGGGTAATATTATCATTATCATTCCAGTCGTTGTTTTTGCAAAAAAAAATCGCCCTAGCAACCATTTTTAGAGCACCCTAGCAACAAGTTCCACAGACTTCCATTCAAAGATATCTAAGGGATAGAAGTGTCAGAAACATGAGGGTGGGCTCATTTGATTTGGGGCAACAAACACTTCAAAATTTCCTAGCCATGCCCTAGCAACCATTTAGGGCACCCTAGCAACCCCGACACAAAGAGGGATATCTTCAAATCTGAACGTCATAGAGGCATGGGGTCGCTTTATATCATTCATACTGGCAAGCAGCATTTGGAGTCTCATCATCGTCAGCTGCCAAGCCACTCCTTAGCAACCAAACAGAGTACCCTAGCAACCATTCTGCACGACCTGTATCTCTGCAGCAGAGCATCATAACTAATGCTAACAAGGCTCAAGGGTTAAAACATGATAAAAACAAGTCAAAATGTGCAATGTAATTGTGTCAACATTATTCTAACAACATGCTATTCATGGTAACATCTTGATAAAAACAGGCTATCAACATGTTAATCATGTTAACATCTTGCTAAAAATGCTATCAAAATGGTAATCCTGTTAGCGTTATGCTAACAAACATGTTAATCATTTCAGCTTCTTGATAAAAACAGGCTAGCAACATGGTAATTGTGTTAGTATCGTGCTAACAGCATGTTAATTGTGTTAGCATCATGCTAGCAACATGCTAATTATGTTAACATATTGATAAAATCATGTTATCAACATGTTAATTGTGTTAGCATAGTGCTATCAACATGGTAATTGTGTTAGCATAGTGCTAACAACATGGTAATTGTTTTAGCATCTTGATAAAAACATGCTAGCAGTGTAGTTGTGCACGGAAAACACCACTCACATAATATTATCATTATCATTCCAGTCGTTGTTTTTGCAAAAAAAAAGGCAGAAAAATTGCCCTAGCAACCATTTTTAGAGCACCCTAGCAACAAGTTCCATAGACTTCCATTCAAAGATATCAAAGGGATAGAAGTGTCAGAAACATGAGGTTGGGCTCGTTTGATTTGGGGCAACAAACACTTCAAAATTTCCTAGCCATGCCCTAGCAACCATTTAGGGCACCCTAGCAACCCCAACACAAAGAGGGATATCTTCAAATCTCAACGTCATAGAGGCATGGGGTCGCTTTATATCATTCATACTGGCAAGCAGCATTTGGAGTATCATCATCGACAGCTGCCAAGCCACTCCTTAGCAACCAAACAGAGTTCCCTAGCAACCGTTCTGCACAACCTGTATCTCTGCAGCAGAGCATCATAACTCATGCTAACAAGGCTCAAGGGTTAAAACATGATAAAAACAAGTCAAAATGTGCAATGTAATTGTGTCAACATTATGACAACAACATGCTATTCATGGTAACATCTTGATAAAAACAGGCTAGCATTTTAATTGTGTTAGCATCATGATAGCAAACATGCTAATCATGTTAGCATCTTGATCAAAACAGGCTAAAAACATCACACAAACATGCTTGCAGCATGTTAATTATAGCATGGTAGGCCTAACCATGTTATGCATAATTCTAACACAATGTTAATCATGTTAGCTTCTTGATAAAAACAGGCTAGCAACATGGTAATCGTGTTATCATAATGCTAGCAACATGTTAATCATGTTAGCTTCTTGATAAAAACAGGCTAGCAACATGGTAATAGTGTTATCATAATGCTAGCAACTTGTTAATTATGTTAGCATATTGATAAAAACAGGCTAGCAACATGGTAATCGTGTTATCATAATGCTAGCAACATGTTAATCATGTTAGCTTCTTGATAAAAACAGGCTAGCAACATGGTAATCGTGTTATCATAATGCTAGCAACTTGTTAATTATGTTAGCATATTGATAAAAACAGGCTAGCAACATGGTAATCGTGTTATCAAAATGCTAGCAACATGTTAATCATGTTAGCTTCTTGATAAAAACAGGCTAGCAACATGGTAATAGTGTTATCATAATGCTAGCAACATGTTAATCATGTTAGCTTCTTGATAAAAACAGGCTAGCAACATGGTAATCGTGTTATCATAATGCTAGCAACTTGTTAATTATGTTAGCATATTGATAAAAACAGGCTAGCAACATGGTAATCGTGTTAGCATTATGCTATCAACATGTTAATCATGTTAACATCTTGCTAAAAATGCTATCAAAATGATAATCGTGTTAGCATTATGCTAACAAACATGTTAATAATTTCAGCTTCTTGATAAAAACAGGCTAGCAACATGGTAATCGTGTTAGCATTATGCTAATAGCATGTTAATTGTGTTAACATTATGTTAACAACATGCTAATTATGTTAGCATATTGATAAAATCATGTTATCAACATGGTAATTGTGTTAGCATAGTGCTAACAACATGGTAATTGTGTTAGCATCTTGATAAAAACATGCTAGCAGTGTAGTTGTGCACGGCAAACACCACTCACATTTTCTTCAGGAAATGTTCATTCATTAAAATGTAATTCAAAGATTTCCCCACAGTTTATCATAATGAATTGCAAAACATTTTTGAATGACAAGGTTTTTTGAGTATTATGTTTAAATATGTAAATGAGGCATTGTCTAATTAAATATGCGCTAATTTGCATACATTTCCAGAACATACATTTGAACATTGGATAAAGCCAGACTCAGAACTCTTGTTGACATTAGAGGAGATTCCGGATATAAATCTGTCAGGAATAATGATGTATGACCAACCCTTGAGAATATGGATATGAATAAAACTGTACGTTTTGATTCTGTGTTCGGTGAACTCTTTGAGCTGTGGGAACTGATGCCGAATGTAAATGTTCCCACAGAGATGAAAGGAAACCTCCACCCAGCGCCGGTCAGTCCGCTCCACTACGAGGACATGGAGTTTGACCAGGAGCTGGACCTACAGGAGGCCTTTGGGTTCCTGGACTCCATGGACAACTGTGCTTCAAACCAGGTGCGTTCACTCAGGTGTCACTCTCTCGGCCAGCGAGAGATTATTACCTGCCAATAATAATTAAAAATAAAATAAATTATTAATTAATTTACATTTGTTCAAATATTATTAAAACTAGATGAGTAAAGTTGGGTTGAGACAGCTAGACCAGAAAGTAGTTCAAGTAGTTTTATCAGCTTTAAGTTTGAAATAGTTTTGCTTTAGTTTAACAATTTTAAGAGTTGTTAACATGAATTAGCACGTTTTTTTAACATTTTGCTAGCATGAATTAGCATGATTTTGCATGTTGTTAGCATGATTTTGCTAGCATGCTTTAGCATTGCGCTATCATTGCTTTTACATGTTGTTAATATGAATTAGTATGTAGCTAACATGATTTAACACGTTGTTAGCATGTTTGAACATTTTGTTAGCATGTCGCTAGCATGAGTTTACATGCTATTAGCATTAATTAGCATGTTGCTACCATATTGTTAACATTAGTTAATATTTTGGTAACATGTTAACATGAATTAGCTTGTTGCTAACATGATTTAATGTTACTAGCATTTTAGTATGTTGGTAGCATTAATTAGCATGTTTTATTTATTTATTTTAGTATGAATTAACATGTGGTTAACATGATTTTGCATTTTGTTAGCATGAATTAGCATGTCATTAGCATGATTTTGCATTTTGTTAGCATGATTTTGCTAGCATGATTTAACATGTTGCTATCATTAGTTTATATGCTATTAGCATTAATTAGCATGTTGCTACCATATTGTTAGCATTAATTAACATTTTGGTAACATGTTAACATGAATTAGCTTGTTGCTTACATAATTTCATGTTACTAGCATTTTAGTATTTTGGTAGTATTAATTAGCATGTTTTATCTTGTTATTAGTATGAATTAGCATGTGGTTACCATGATTTTGCATTTTGTTAGCATGAATTAACATGTTGCTACCATGTTTTACCATTTTGCTAACATGTTTAGCATGTCATTAGCATGAATTAGCATGTTTGCTTGCATGTCCTAAGCTATTTGCTAGGCTTTGTTTGTGATATACAGGTGCTGGTCATATAATTAGAATATCATCAAAAAGTTGATTTATTTCACTAATTCCATTCAAAAAGTGAAACTTGTATATTATATTCCTTCATTACACACAGACTGATATATTTCAAATGTTTATTTCTTTTCATTTTTATGATTATAACTGACAAATAAATAAAATCCCAAATTCAGTATCTCAGAAAATGAGAATATTACTTAAGACCAATACAAAGAAAGGGTTTTTAGAAATGTTGTCCAGCTGAAGAGTATGAGCATGTCCAGCACTCAATGCTCAGCTGGGGCTGGTTTAGCCTGAATTACTGCAGCGATGCGGCGTGAGGAGATCAGACTGAGGCATGAGGAGATCAGACTGAGGCATGAGGAGATCAGACTGAGGCATGAGGAGATCAGACTGAGGCATGAGGAGATCAGACTGAGGCGTGAGGAGATCAGACTGAGGCATGAGGAGATCAGACTGAGGCGTGAGGAGATCAGACTGAGGCATGAGGAGATCAGACTGAGGCGTGAGGAGATCAGACTGAGGCATGAGGAGATCAGTCTGAGGCATGAGGAGATCAGACTGAGGCGTGAGGAGATCAGACTGAGGCATGAGGAGATCAGACTGAGGCATGAGGAGATCAGACTGAGGCATGAGGAGATCAGTCTGAGGCATGAGGAGATCAGACTGAGGCATGAGGAGATCAGTCTGAGGCATGAGGAGATCAGACTGAGGCATGAGGAGATCAGACTGAGGCATGAGGAGATCAGACTGAGGCATGAGGAGATCAGACTGAGGCATGAGGAGATCAGTCTGAGGCATGAGGAGATCAGACTGAGGCATGAGGAGATCAGTCTGAGGCATGAGGAGATCAGACTGAGGCATGAGGAGATCAGACTGAGGCATGAGGAGATCAGACTGAGGCATGAGGAGATCAGGCTGAGGCATGAGGAGATCAGTCTGAGGCATGAGGAGATCAGTCTGAGGCATGAGGAGATCAGACTGAGGCATGAGGAGATCAGTCTGAGGCGTGAGGAGATCAGACTGAGGCATGAGGAGATCAGACTGAGGCATGAGGAGATCAGACTGAGGCGTGAGGAGGTCAGACTGAGGCATGAGGAGATCAGACTGAGGCGTGAGGAGATCAGTCTGAGGCGTGAGGAGATCAGACTGAGGCGTGAGGAGATCAGACTGAGGCGTGAGGAGATCAGACTGAGGCATGAGGAGATCAGTCTGAGGCATGAGGAGATCAGACTGAGGCATGAGGAGATCAGACTGAGGCATGAGGAGATCAGACTGAGGCATGAGGAGATCAGTCTGAGGCATGAGGAGATCAGACTGAGGCATGAGGAGATCAGTCTGAGGCATGAGGAGATCAGACTGAGGCATGAGGAGATCAGTCTGAGGCATGAGGAGATCAGACTGAGGCATGAGGAGATCAGACTGAGGCATGAGGAGATCAGACTGAGGCGTGAGGAGATCAGACTGAGGCATGAGGAGATCAGACTGAGGCGTGAGGAGATCAGTCTGAGGCATGAGGAGATCAGTCTGAGGCGTGAGGAGATCAGACTGAGGCATGAGGAGATCAGTCTGAGGCATGAGGAGGTCAGACTGAGGCATGAGGAGATCAGACTGAGGCGTGAGGAGATCAGTCTGAGGCGTGAGGAGATCAGACTGAGGCATGAGGAGATCAGTCTGAGGCATGAGGAGGTCAGACTGAGGCATGAGGAGATCAGACTGAGGCATGAGGAGATCAGACTGAGGCACGAGGAGATCAGTCTGAGGCGTGAGGAGATCAGACTGAGGCATGAGGAGATCAGACTGAGGCGTGAGAAGATTAGACTGAGGCGTGAGGAGATCAGACTGAGGCATGAGGAGATCAGACTGAGGCACGAGGAGATCAGTCTGAGGCGTGAGGAGATCAGACTGAGGCATGAGGAGATCAGACTGAGGCGTGAGGAGATCAGTCTGAGGCATGAGGAGATCAGACTGAGGCGTGAGGAGATCAGACTGAGGCGTGAGGAGATCAGACTGAGGCATGAGGAGATCAGACTGAGGCATGAGGAGATCAGACTGAGGCATGAGGAGATCAGACTGAGGCATGAGGAGATCAGACTGAGGCATGAGGAGATCAGTCTGAGGCATGAGGAGATCAGACTGAGGCGTGAGAAGATTAGACTGAGGCGTGAGGAGATCAGACTGAGGCATGAGGAGATCAGACTGAGGCACGAGGAGATCAGTCTGAGGCGTGAGGAGATCAGACTGAGGCATGAGGAGATCAGACTGAGGCGTGAGGAGATCAGTCTGAGGCATGAGGAGATCAGACTGAGGCGTGAGGAGATCAGACTGAGGCGTGAGGAGATCAGACTGAGGCATGAGGAGATCAGACTGAGGCATGAGGAGATCAGACTGAGGCATGAGGAGATCAGTCTGAGGCGTGAGGAGATCAGACTGAGGCGTGAGGAGATCAGTCTGAGGCATGAGGAGATCAGACTGAGGCATGAGGAGATCAGTCTGAGGCGTGAGGAGATCAGACTGAGGCGTGAGGAGATCAGTCTGAGGCATGAGGAGATCAGACTGAGGCATGAGGAGATCAGTCTGAGGCGTGAGGAGATCAGACTGAGGCATGAGGAGATCAGACTGAGGCATGAGGAGATCAGACTGAGGCATGAGGAGATCAGACTGAGGCATGAGGAGATCAGACTGAGGCGTGAGGAGATCAGTCTGAGGCATGAGGAGATCAGACTGAGGCATGAGGAGATCAGTCTGAGGCGTGAGGAGATCAGACTGAGGCATGAGGAGATCAGACTGAGGCATGAGGAGATCAGACTGAGGCATGAGGAGATCAGACTGAGGCATGAGGAGATCAGTCTGAGGCATGAGGAGATCAGACTGAGGCATGAGGAGATCAGTCTGAAGCATGAGGAGATCAGACTGAGGCATGAGGAGATCAGACTGAGGCATGAGGAGATCAGACTGAGGCATGAGGAGATCAGACTGAGGCATGAGGAGATCAGACTGAGGCATGAGGAGATCAGTCTGAGGCATGAGGAGATCAGACTGAGGCATGAGGAGATCAGTCTGAGGCATGAGGAGATCAGACTGAGGCATGAGGAGATCAGTCTGAGGCGTGAGGAGATCAGACTGAGGCATGAGGAGATCAGACTGAGGCATGAGGAGATCAGACTGAGGCATGAGGAGATCAGTCTGAAGCATGAGGAGATCAGACTGAGGCATGAGGAGATCAGACTGAGGCTCTGCTCAGGTGTTATGAGCTCAGGTGGCTCTGATAGTGGCCTTCAGCTCTTCTGCATTGTTGGGTCTGGCAGAGATTTTCTATGGGGTTAAGGTCAGGCGAGTTTGCTGGCCAATTAAGAACAGGGACACCATGGTCCTTAAACCAGGCACTGGTTGCTTTGGCACTGTTGGAAAATGAAATCTGCATCTCCATAAAGTTGGTCAGCAGCAGGAATCATGAAGTGCTCTAAAACTTCCTGGTATACGGCTGCGTTGACCTCTGACCTCAGAAAACACACAGTGGACCAACACCAACGCATGACATGGCACCCCAAACCATCACTGACTGTGGAAACTTTACACTGGACCTCAAGCAACGTGGATTGTGTGCCTGTCCTCTCTTCCTCCAGACTCTGGGACCCTGATTTCCAAAGGAAAATTCAAAATTGACTTTCATCAATTTTTGTCTTTAGCCCAGGCGAGACGCTTCTGACGCTGTCTGTTGGTCAAGAGTGCGACAGCTGAAACCCATGTCTTGCATACGTCTGGTTCTTGAAGCACTGACTCCAGCTCCAGTCCACTCTTAGTGAATCTCCCCCACATTTTTGAATGGGTTTTGTTTCACAATCCTCTCCAGGGTGTGGTTATCCCTATTGCTTGTACACTTTTTTCTAGCACATCTTTTCCTTCCCTCCGCCTCTCTATTAATGTGCTTGGACACAGAGCTCTGAGAACAGCCAGCCTCTTCTGCAATGACCTTTTGTGTCTTGCCCTCCTTGTGCAAGGGGTCAAAGGTCGTCTTTTGGTCAGCTGTCAGGTCAGCTTCTTCCACATGATTGTGTGGCCTACAGAACTAAACTGAGAGACCATTTAAAGTCCTTTGCAGGTGTTTTGAGTTCATCAGCGGATTAGAGTGTCTTCAATATTCAACCTTTTCACAATATTCTAATTTTCTGAGATACTGAATTTGGGATTTTCCTTAGTTGTCAGTTACAATCATCAAAATGAAAAGAAATAAACATTTGAAATATATCGGTCTGTGTGTAATGAATGAATATAATATGCAAGTTTCACTTTTTGAACGGAATTAGTGAAATAAATCAACTTTTTTATGATATTCTAATTATATGACCAGCACCTGTATAGTGGCTGAAGCTTAAATGCTCTATTAGAGTTATTGTATTAAAGTTTTGACACCTTGATGAAAGCGTATAGAACTTTTATGATATTTAATCTTTATTAAGTTGGATCAGTTTGAAAATATTTAACCCTACAGACTCGGCTTGGACCTTCAGACAGTTCTAAAGCTGTATTATAAGAGGTTTTGATGATTAAAGGGCTGTCAGTGTTTAGTCCTGTTGACTTGTTTGCGACCGCCTCTCACTCCTCCTGTCTCTGACGTCTGTCCCGCAGGTGGAGTTCTCCGTCGAAGCTCCTTGTTTTGACATGGAATATGAGGAAGAGGAGGATCAAGCCCAGGAGGATCAGCCCGTTTCCTGCACTAATGACTCTGAAACACCGGCGGCCGACATCCTCAGCTCGACGTTCACACACCGGCCTCTTCCTGGGAAATCACACAGCTTGCCCTACAAGTCCCGCCCCTTCCTGCCAGCGCTGTCACTCTCCTCAGACGACGACTATAGCCCGGCCGACGACGATGAGGAGTCTGATAAAGGCTCTGAATATGAGGACATGTTTTGCCACAGTCTCCCGTCCAGTCGGTGTTTCCAGGGACTCTCGTGGTCCGGTCCAGAAACCACCGCGGACTGCAGTAGCCAATCAGAACGCTTAGATGGGATGTCGGAGCGTGCCGACCAATCAGAGGACATGATTCCTGCCGCTCCTACATTGACAGACAACAACGAAAACACTCGTAGTGAAGAGCATCTCAGTTCAGATGCATTACAGACGGATGAAAACAAGAAGGAAGAGGAGGCTGAGAATGAGAAACGCACGCTGATGTAAGTAAGCTTAAGAGTTTGTGTTAGAAAGGCAATAATATTGAGTTGGAACAACATAAATGTGATGATTTACACCTTTTGTATGTGAACAGAAGAGAAGATGAAGGCAGTGGTGAGGACACATATTTCGGACCGGACTCGATTCCCTCTTCACCAGAGGCTCAAACCAAGAACGACGAGCGTCCAGGTGCGGATGATGATGGTTACCATGGTAACGGTGAGGTTATGATCACCTATGACCTCACTGCCGATGACCGCATCTCATTGGCTCCTCAAGATCAGCCGCCGGAGGAACAAACTGCGGTTATGAGCGAAGACGACGAGACGAGGGAGGAGGATGAGAAGAGAGAGGAAACTGAAGAGATGAAAAAGTGTACAGAGGAAGGGAAGAGTGAAGAGGATGAGGAAGATGCAAAGACTGAAGAATTTAGTGATGAGAAAGAAGGACAAAAACAAGTGAGTGAGACTGAAAGGAAAGAAGATTTAGAGGAAAATAAAGGTGAGGAAGACGAGGAAAAAGCAAAGGATGAGCCTGGAAAAGAACAAGATGAAAGAAACGAAGATTTAGAGGAGAAAAGTGGCAAAGATGAAGAGGAAAAAGCAATGGATGAGCCTGGAAAAGAACCAGATGAAAGAAAAGAAGATTTAGAGGAAAATAGTGGAGAATGTGAGGAAAAAGCAAAGGATGAATCTTCAAAAGAAGGAGAAGAACAGCAAAGAAAAGAAGATTTAGAGGAAAATAGTGGAGAATGTGAGGAAAAAGCAAAGGATGAATCTTCAAAAGAAGGAGAAGAACAGCAAAGAAAAGAAGATTTAGAGGAAATTAGTGGCAAAGATGAAGAGGAAAAAGCAAAGGATGAGCCTGGAAAAGAACAAGATGAAAGAAAAGAAGATTTAGAGGAAATTAGTGGAGAATGTGAGGAAAAAGCAAAGGATGAATCTTTAAAAGAAGAAGGACTAGATGAAAGAAAAGAAGATTTAGAGGAAATTAGTGGAGAATTTGAGGAAAAAGCAAAGGATGAATCTTTAAAAGAAGAAGGACGAGATGAAAGAAAAGAAGATTTAGAGGAAAAAAGTGGCGAGGAGGAAGAAGAAAAAGCAAAAGACGAACCTGTAAAAGAAGGACAAGATGAAAGAAAAGAAGATTTAGTGGGAAATAGTGGCGAGGAAGAAGAGGCAAAAGCAAAGGATGAGCCTGTTAAAGGAGAAGAAGATGAAAGAACAGAGGATTTAGAGGAAAGCGATGAGCGGAACACTGAGGAGGACGTGAAGGGAACCACAGAAGGTTTCGTTGAAGGGAGAGAAGGCAGAGATGATCCTGAAGCAGAAGAGACTCTGGAGGAGGTGGAGATCCCAGATCACTTCCCAATGGCTCCCAGACGTACAGCGGCCTCCGTGAGAACGGTTCCCGTCGTCCCGCCCAAACCGCAGAACTCAAAGCTCACGGCCTTAACGCTCAGGAAGCAGTTCGAGCACAGACACCCCCCCCACGAGGACAGAGGAGCGGAAGACCTGCAGAGCGAGGACGAGAAAACACACGCGGAGAACCACGAGAACCCGAAGGACGAGAAAACACATGGAGACAAGGAGAACCACGAAAAGCCGGAGGACGGGAAAACACACGAAGACTCGGAGAACCACCAGAACCCGAAGGACGAGAAACCACAAGGAGACTCGGAGAACCACGAGAACCCGAAGGACGAGAAACCACATGGAGACACAGAGAACCACGAAAAGCCGGAGGACGGGAAAACACACGAAGACTCGGAGAACCACGAAAAGCCGGAGGACGAGAAAAAACACGGAGACAAGGAGAACCATGAGAACCCGGAGGACAGGAACCCACACGGAGACACGGAGAACCACGAGAACCCGGAGGACGGGAAACCACACGGAGACTCTGAGAACCACGAGAACCCGAAGGACGGAAAACCACACGGAGATCCGGAGAACCACGAGAACCCGGAGGACCAGAAACCGCAGAACACGGAGAACTGCAGCAGCCCGCCGGAGGACGAGGGTCCGAGGGAGCGGCAGGGCAGTTGGGATGGCGTGGTGGATCGGAGGAAAGATCTGCACAGGGAAGCGGAGAAAGAGCCGAAGAGGAACAGCGGCATCAGCATGTGCTTTGATGAGGCCGTCGCTCGCGCCACAGTGAAGAGGAGCAGAGAGAGAGAACACACGGACAGGTTATCCGGTGCTCACTGGGACAGCAGGAAAGATGGGAAAACTGACTGACGGAACTAAAGCGCATCGTGTCGGAAGCTCGTTTCCACCACGGATCAAACATTGCATTGTACAATTTAGACTTTAGAACTTTAAATTGCGGGTTTGGTAACACTGTGTCCTTGTTACATGTGTTACATGCGGTTACTATAGTTACACTTTGTTGCATTGTCCTTGTTACTAGTGTTACATGCGGTTACTATAGTAACACTTTGTTGCGTTGTCCTTGTTACTAGTGTTACATGCGGTTACTATAGTAACACTTTGTTGCATTGTCCTTGTTACTAGTGTTACATAAGGTTACTATAGTAACACTTTGTTGCATTGTCCTTGTTACTAGTGTTACATGCGGTTACTATAGTAACAGTTTGTTGCATTGTCCTTGTTACATGTTACATGTGGTTACTACAGTAACACTTTGTTATATTGTACTTGTTACATGTGTTACATAAGGTTACTATAGTAACACTTTGTTGCATTGTCCTTGTTACATGTGTTACATGCGGTTACTTTAGTAACAACTGTTACATTGTCCTTGTTACAAGTGTTACATGCGGTTACTATAGTAACAACTATGTTACATTGTCCTTGTTACATGTGTTACATGCGGTTACTATAGTAACAACTGTTACATTGTCCTTGTTACAAGTGTTACATGCGGTTACTATAGTAACAACTATGTTAAATTGTCCTTGTTACATGCGGTTACTACAGTAACAACCGTTACATTGTCCTTGTTACATGTGTTACATGTGGTAACTATAGTAACAGTTTGTTACATTGTCCTTGTTACAAGTGTTACATGCGGTAACTATAGTAACACTTTGTTACATTGTCCTTGTTACATGTTACA